>APFE030231530.1:44884-140202 GCA_000404065.3 Pinus taeda
ATATTGGTAGTTTCCATTTTTCAACATAACCTGGTGGTTATTCTATCTAAATTTCTTCACAATTTCACCATGTAAAAAAGTCCTTTTTACATCCATGTGATGTATGGACCAATTATATTTTGATGCAAGTGCAGATATCATTTGTATTGTAGTCATCTTTGTAGTGGGTGCAAGTGTTTCATTGTAATCAACTCCTTTTGAGTATATACCTTTTTTCAACTACCTTATAGTTTTGCAATCTGATCATTTGCATGATACTTGATTTTATAAATGCATTTGACTCCAATGTGTCTCAATCCAATGGGTAATTTAATGAGTTCCCAAGTATTCCTTTTCATCAAGGAATCATATTCCTCATCCTTTGCTTCTTTCCATTTTTTCTCATATTTGGCTGTTTATGAGATTTTTTAATATAAGCCATGATTACAAAGTTTATTCTTTGTCTCATGATCCTAGTGTTTATGCCTTGTTCTGTAAGAATGTGAGAGAGTTTGGAGTCCTCAATTGTCATCCAAGCCCAAACTGGGACCTTTTTCACTCATGAAGATATATGAGAGGTTGAATCATCTATGCTATAAATAATATTTCTTCTTTCTTCTTTAACCAATTTTTATTGTTTTGATTCATTTCCTTGCAACTAAACTAATTCATGTGTAGGAGACTCATCAAAAACGTTGCTGGTGATGATTATGTCTTTGACGACTTCATCATATAATTTGTAGGCTTTGGTTGAATCATTGAAGCAAATAAAAATGCATGGGCTTGCTATTCAATTTCTGCCTTTTCTCATTTAGAAAATGCACATATGCTATGCTTCCATTTGGGCTTCATTGTTGTTCAGTTGAGGAAGGCACTATTAGCAGCTGTTCTATCAAAGAATGGCAGCTGTTCTGCTGTTTTCGGGATCGAATTCTAGTCTTGTTGATGGCGTAAGTATTCTGCTACTTGTTTCATGTCAATTATAGGGATATCTGATGTATAGGTGGTCTCGGGGTTCTCAGGATTCATTAACAATCTCGCTGTCTTGTTTTTGTCCGTCCCGGTCTTGCCTGTAAATGACAGGCTGCCATCTGATGCCATATCTTAGCTCGGTTATCTCAATTCAAGCATGAATATGAGGTTTCACACTGTCTCGAGGTTTCCCTGTTAGTAAACAAGCTATCGCTCAATCTGTAAGCTAAGGTTAAGTCAATTCCTGTAAGCTAGGTTGACTTACTGTTATAAGCTAGAACACATACTAAACTGTATAAAAAGGTTAACTGTAATGTATAGATTAACTGTCACACCTATGGACAGAATGTAATTTAAGAATCTGAATAAATGAAATAATAAAACAGAATGTAAGAAGAATGAGTTGTATCTATAAACTCACACTGAATAATTGGCCTGTTTTGTGATGTTGATTGATCTTTTGGCTGAAGTGTTTGAAAACATAAGATGCAAACTTCAACAGTGATGGACTCTTTTATAGTTTTTGGGGACTTGATTTTAATTGGTGGGCATGGATGCACAATGGATTGCAAATGTTCATTTTGAATGTGTGGTAATGGATTTAATTTGCGTGATCTAATGGTTGGGAATTGTTTATTGTTGATCCATTGCTTTGATCTGTTTTAATGAGAAATAAGAGTGAGTTGGGTTGTCATTTATTGGCATTATTGGGTTCTGGGTGTCTTTATTGAACAAAGTGGATTTAATTGTTATTGGGTTGGGTGTCATTTATTGAACAAATTGGATTTAATTGTTGTTGGGTTGGGTGTCATTTATTGAACATAGGGTGTTTAATTGTTGAACAACACAGATGTTATGGCTGACATACATTCCTTTTGTTATGTGCAGGTCAGCATATTTATTTGGGATGCAAAGTTGCAGTTCTGAGGAGTGGGGGTTGAAGTGATTGCTGTTTTGTACTTCTGGAATAGACTAGTTTGGAAGCCTTTATGGCTCTAGCTGTTTTCTACTTGGGTCAATATGTTTTGTAATATTAAATAGTTAAATACTATTTATGGACAGTTGTGGGCCCAGTCAATATATGGGTGATTTTTGGACATAATTTAAGACTTATTTAAACATAATGTTATTTATTTCTGTTTAAATTTTGGTTTCAAAAGTCTTAATCACTGGTGGTTTGGTGGGACCAGTATTATATCAACTACTGGTCCCTGCACAAGAATAGGAATCTCTCGCCTATTTTTAGGATTAATACTTTTTACATTTACATGCCATAACTAAAACTGAATTTATTTTATACTAAAAATAGCTAGATTGAAATTAAGATTCTTCTTTTGGTGCTTATGCAAGAGGAAACTAACCCACCAAAAGATTGATAAATTTTCATAACTATGATTAATATCCTTAGACAAATTCACACTGAAATCAAATAAGAGATAACAAAAAAATATCATAACATAAATTAAAAATATAAGGTGGCTGTAAAGAAATGACAGCAAATACTTTCTAATATTTGCTTAGAGATCTTTGAGATTTAGATTTCCAAAAAACTAAGCCTCTTTAAATCATGCTGATTCCCTCTTTGCATCATTTCCTATCTTAATTAGATGCTAAAATGTTCTTTGGGAAACTATGTCTTCTTCTCATTTAATGGAGAAATTATAACCCAATCTCTTACCTCAATTTTGATATAAAAATAATAGTATAAATGAATTGAAACATAGTTTTAGAGAACATAATTTTTTTCATATCTTTTGGTATTGAACTCTTTATTACTTGGATATTTTGGTATTTAGCTCTTTATATGTCCGTATTGAGCTCTTTATTCCAGAAATACTTGAATACAAAGAGTGTTAATATTCTCTATATGGAATTTGAAATCTTCAGTTCCTTTTATCTTAAAAAAAACTAATAAAAAAATAAAGAGAAAATGTCATTTAATTTGTTATTTTATTATAGGTTTTCAGTCTCTAAAGACAATATCCTCCTTAAAAAAGTTATTAAATATAAATTTCACATCCAAAAGGAATTCTCTAACTCTCTAACGTAATAAACCAAGAGAGTCTAAAGATAACAAGAAAAAGTCCATTAAGTGCACCCACTCTGTTTCGAGTATTCAATCAAACAGCTTGTTGTCTAACGATGATAAGGAAGTCCTTAGATAGATCAGTTTTCCATTAACTTAGAACTTTGACAAACTATTACACAAGATATGATTTAATGAAGATACCCTGAGAACATTTCTGTTTAGATTATAACACTAATAACATCTCATCACAGAAAGACACTACAAAGAACTTTGGCAAACCATTGTACATGGAACATTGACAAACTATTACTCAAGATAAGCTAAGCTTTAATGAAAATACTGTGAAAACATTTCAGTTTCAATTATAACAATAATAACATGTCAGTTAGAGATAGACACCACAAATAAATTTGTAGAGCAAAACTATTGTTGAAAGGTCAACAGTCAAAAGTAATATTTCAGTTTTAATTATAACAATAGTATCATGTTGTCACAGAAAGACACCACAAAAACATTTGCAGAGCAAAATTGCTGCTGAGAGATCAACAGTCAAAACTGTATTCTTATGACTTCCAACGCACTAAAATTACTATTACACAAGATATGCTTTAATGAAGATACCCTGATAACATTTCTGTTTCGATTATAACACTAATAACATCTCATCACAGAAAGACACTACATAGAACTTTGGCAAACTATTGTACATGGAACATTGACAAACTATCACTCAAGATACGCTTTAATGAAAATACTATGAAAACATTTCAGTTTCAATTATAACAATAATAACATATCGGTTAGAGATAGACACCACAAATAAATTTGTAGAGCAAAACTGGTGCTGAAAGATCAACCGTCAAAAGTAATATTTCAGCTTTAATTATAACAATAGTATCATGTTGTCACAGAAAGACAAGATCAACAGTCAAAACTGTATTCTTACGATCTCTAACGGACTAAAATTACTAAACTATTATTATTATTACTGCCGGTTCCAATAACGACGAAGAAAGACCTACTAGTCTTTATGCTTTGAATCCTCCTTCTACTTCCATTGGATTCTCAGTTATGCTCAAACCGTGCATAGTTAATTGGACCTTAGCGGCCACAGTTACTTCGACCTTTTCGAGCTACAGCCGCTTCGCTGGACTCGCTCTCAGCTGGCGCGTCCACAGTTACTTTGACTCGCTCTCAGCTGGCTTCGGTTCCTGTAGGTGAGAAATAATATTTTATATGAGAATAACCGAATGCAATTATTCGGCATATTCAGCTCATGAAATGACTCAATAAATTCTAGGGTTTCGATTAATATGAAAAATGTCTACAGAACACTATGGAAAGAAAATAGGTTTCACCTACTAATGCATAGAGTCTGAAATTTAAATTCCAAAGTTAAATATATCAAGAAACGAAAAGAAACTAGAATATTTTGAAGCTTACAGGAATTTTGGAGACTGCAGCAGTCTGTTCCATCGCGGAAGAGTTAACCGCCTTATCCTTCTTAGCCACGGAACCCGCATCGCCTGAAGCCACAGAAATGGAAACGACGTCTGGATCAACGATATTGACGGAAACCGCATCGCCTGAAGCCACAGAAATGGAAACGACCTTTCTTTTAGGGTTAGAGATAGAGCCAGATTGTTGCGTAAGAACCAGAGTCGTTCTTGCCCCCTGTTGAAGAATTTTAGCTTGGACTTGGTTGCCCTCGGACGCCATTAATTCGAACTCGAACTGTAACCGTCGTAAACTCAATTGTGAAGCGTCTTCAGAATGCGTTCGTGAGATTTCTTTTAAACTAAACTACACTGAGATTCTAGGGTTTAAGAGCCAAGTCGACATTGTAAAATGCGACCTAGGGTTAGAGGAATAATAATAAGCAATAAAATATTAAAATATTGTTAAATGTGACCAGTCTTAGATAAAGTCAACCATTGTTCCATTGTATAACCTAATAAAATAAGCGGTGACTAATAAAATAACGGGGATAGGATGTTGAAGGTTAAATTTGACCTTGTTCAATGTGCACTCCTATACTTTTCGAAACAAAAAAATAATGAGGTGTCCATAGAGTAGTTGGTGCACATTAATGTAATCCTTTTTTAATTTTTTTCATAATAAATTTTTAAACTAAAATTTTATTAAAATGGTTCATGGTGTTAATGTAATTCTATATAATAATATTTGTTGAGAGTAAAAAATTATAAAAATGGTTAAGAATATTTAAGAGAATTGAGTAGACGATTAAGTGCATTCAATGTTTTGGTGGATAAGTGGAGTGAGTGATTGAGAAAACATCATGGGGAGTGGTAATGGGTATTCCTTTTCCCATAAATTAGGATTAATGTTCACTCTTATTATTTTAGAAATTAAAATACGGTGAGGTGTCTGAAAAGTACTTGCTGAATATTAATGTAGTTTATTGTATTTTCATGTTTTTAATAATAAAAATTTAAACTAATTTTTTCTTAGAATAGTTAGCTTGTTAATGTAATTTACTATGGAATTTTATAATAATATTTTTTGAGAGTAAAAATTTATAAAAGTAGTTAAGAATTTTTGTAAGAGAATTGCTTAAAAAATTAATTTAATGTAATTTTTGGTTGGACAGTATTTATTATCAAGAATTGAAAAGTTAAAAAAATGGTTGAGTGAGTGATGGAGATGTTTTTTTTTTTAATCACGGTGGAGTGGGTGGATGTAACATATAGCTAGACATCATAAATTGTTTTACCAAGTTTAATTTCATTATGATTTTATTTTAAATTATTATAATTATTGGGCTTAAATATTAATTAAAAGGCTTTGGACAAGTTTGTTAAAATATCAAAGAAACATTTAACAATTACAACCCTTGGCCGTGGTTGAAGAATACGAATTCTTCCTAGAGTTGAAAAACCTAATAAGTGGGAAAGAAATTTGTGGTAAGAGTTGTGGGGTACGAGACTCGACAGAGTAGTGACACCCAAGGTACCAAGTTGTTCCTCCTTTGTGACACCCAAGGTACCAAGTTGTTCCTCATTAACAGTAGAAGGGCTAGGAGGGGGGATCTCGAAGTATTTGCGAGTTTGGAAGCTCTAGCTGGAGAGATCTTCCAAATAATTATTGTGTGCATAATCAGTGATACTATCATGTTAATCATTACCACCATGGAAGATAGAATGTTCGGTGTTAACTAGAAAGTATAGGAATTATTTAGCATTAGTAAATAATATCTATTAATTCCTCATTAGAATAGTAAAACTTGATGATAGCATGCATTACTAATGGTTACTGATATATAAATCTAAATTGCAAATTAGTAATAATGTTGGCTTACTAGGAAAGATGGTGTTAAAGACAGCTTCTTGATTTAGTCAGAGAACACATAAGTGGAAACCAATAATGTGTCTGCTTCATATATGTCTATATATATATATTAATTTTTACAATAAAAACATTGATATTTTCATGTATCTAAATATTAGTTCGTCAAAATACACTTAGGAAATCTCTCTTCATGTGTAGAATAAAGTCAACAAGGAGAACCTTTTAAAACACATTCCGCCTCGGGTTTGTAGCCCTCGGACTAGCTCCGGGAGATCCTTACCTCGGTTCGTGTAACCAAATATCATAATTTATAATCGTGCTTCTTACATTTACAATTAAACTTATATCTTAAATTGACTAAAAAATGAATCGTTGTAACATCCCTCCCTTGTGTATTACATTATTGTAAACCTAAACTAAGTTAAACCTAGGTGTGATACCCTCCCTTTTGTGTTAAAAGTTGTAAACCTGAGTTAAGGAAAACTAGGTTTGATACCCTCCTTTGTCGGTTAATCTATTCTACACCTAAGCTCACGAAAGCTAAGTGATATATGATATGAAAATAAAATGTATAATTTAATAAATTAATAAAATAAATCACATGGAGGGTGGAGCACCAACAGAGAGGAGATGATTGCCAAATCCCAGGATGAATGGAATAGAGATGAATCTTTCATGATAAGCTTCTAGACGTGATTCCAAATAAGCTTCGATAGCTTGGATATCCGTCAGACAGATGGGAGATAAAGATCCATTGGACATAAAAGCTTTATGGGAGATAAAGGAAAGATTTCACATGCAAAGGCGTCATGGGAGATAGAGACAAGGTTTTCCAGATAAGACCTAGGCAAATGGACAAATCCATAAAGCATGATGCCACTATGGTAAGTAAATCATAAAAGAGGCTATTTACCCAATGCATTGATCAATTGAGTTAGTTGATCCTTCATAAGATCTTTGACTCGGGGGAATGAGAGGTGAGTCATGTGTGGGTGGTGGTGCTCCTCCCTCCAAGTGATGTTTAGTTTGTGTCATTTGCATGGAATTGTTTTATGTTGACTCTTACTCTCTCTCTCTTTCTTGGTTATAGTTTCGAGTTTGATTATCACAATATTTTCATAAGTTTCTCTTATTGTTCTACTTTTTCTATGAGATGATTTCCTAAGTTTCCTTGCCATGGGAAGTTCATGTGAATTACATAGGTTTATGTATTAATCGACTTAATGGTGTTTTCCTCTACTCTCGTGAGATTCACTTGCATGGTATGGCTTATATATTAATCCTTACTTATTATGAAGTTAAAAAATTTAGCTCACATATGCTCATAGTTGATTCTTATCCCATTATTTATAGTTAACCATGTAGCTCAGTTGTATAGATAAGTTATTATTTGTGTCTTATGTACGTGACCCTTAAGGTGTATGAGAAATGGTGTTATCACATTAATTAGTGGTTGATAGTGATGTCACTATTTTAGAGCTCTCATGATCGACTTGGATGTGGCTTCCTACTGTGAAGTTATGAGTAGAAGTACACTAAATGAATTGACAGTTTTAATACCCATTCATGGTAGCATATTGCACATAACTAAATTAACTATGATAATGTTTCTTATGTAATCACTGTAGAGATTATGGGCTTGAGGTGCATGTGAGTAATCTGTTGACCATACTTAAGGAATTAGAAAATGATAAATATAGTGTGAGATGTTAATAATTTCCGTAATGTGTCCTTGAAGTTATTATTCTAAAATGTTCATAAATAGTGTTAAGATAGTTGTTACACTTAACATCAAGTGGTAACTCTCATGCATGTGGGACACTTTAAGGATCATGCTTCTAATTGCATAAGTAGAAGGACAACTTCACATAATAATAGCTTAATTAGCTAGTTATGCATGTTGAACCAAGGGTTGGTTAGATTACATTATTGATGCTTACTTATATTAGTAATGCATGGTCAATGTTTGCAATAGTAAACATAAGATAATACTCCATTGATACTGGTGTGTATTAAATAGAGATTATATAGGTTGCATGCCATGCATTTTCCTTCATACTCAATGATGATTCTACTATCTATAAGTTGTTTATATGAATCTAAGGGTTCCCATTATGGATCCGATAAAACATAAAAGAATAGTGCAATATTATGAGGTTGTTTAGAGTATTAAGAAATGAGTATAGTAACAAGAATAATATTGGTTCCTCTCACAATAAATATGTTATGTAAGACAATAGTTAGATCTTAGCTCTAAAAAAAAAAATTGGAATTGGGATGCTATTATTCCGGTATAGGCCAAAGAGGTATGTTACGAATGGTATCAAAGCCAATTTTGAAACACTGAGGCCTATGGACTCATCCACCACTGTAGTAATTTGTTGATGGGTTTGGATTGTAAAAAATTACAAGGGAAGAAAATAAGAGAGGATCCATAAGGGGAAGTAAAATACAACATGTATATTGACTTCTTGTCATCAAGAAAAGTTGGGATTCCAATATTAAAATGACTATTAAAGGATCCATAATATATACATTCACCACATAATATACATGCATAGAGATAAAAATGAATCAGTGAAAGCTTCACCATTGTTGACGATATAAAAAGGGTCTCACTAAAAAAACACCAAAGACAAAATAGGGAAAACAGAGTATGTAATGGGCATCTCTATTATGGCATGCCTATGGAGAGAATTGTGAGAGCATGAGTTTTTCCTTAAAACAAAGTGAACCAAGACTTTTTGTTGATAGCCTGCTGGTAGAAGGATTACCAAAATATCGTATCCAGTGTGGTTTGCTCATGTGGTTTTCGAGTATGACCATAATGCCAGATTGGTCAACAGCCTCGACCACATGGTGATAGGCTTTGATGAGAGTGAGCCCAAGGATCCTCAGGTTGTTCTTGGACACTCTAGCTATTACGTGGCTAAGATTGAGAGAGGCGAATGTATGAGGAATTGTAAGAGTGGAAAGATCCCGATCTATGATCATGAAAATAACCCACATAAGGCAAATGCAATTGAATCCCAGAGAGGTGATAGTGTTGGTGATGTGTTGCAGACGCGGGGTGCTCAACCCCTCATGTAGCATGGGCTGTAGGTGACCAACCTAGTTCATGCATGCAAACCTCTCTTGCATGCCACTAGTTTCGTCCATGATCTATCTTGAACAAAATTTCAAAGGAATTGAGAACGTGACCTCACCCAACAAAAATGAGGCCAACAAGATTATGCATGGCCTCATCGCAACATAATTAGGTTGAGATAATGGCCATCTACTAAATTATGATAAGAATTCATGATAGGTTTTAGCACATCCACATCTTGGGAAACATTGAGGAAAGTTCGAACTCATCCAATGACTTGGAGAGGTTATATTCCGAAAGGAGAATTTCTATGTTACGGATATAAGGATGTTATTCACTCAAACGTTTGTAAAAGTAGCAGCATTCCACTAGGTGGAAGATAAGGATAAGATGAGGATATAGAATATTAGCCTTGCCAAAGTAGAGTCGGTTCCTTCTATTTTGATTGCTTTAGGAGGATGCAATGACAAAAGCTGTAGGTTTTCTAGTCATGCCAACAAGAAAAGGCTACTATGAAAGCAACAATGTTACTATAATATATATATATATAAATATATATAATATATATATATATATATATATATATATATATATATATAGATATATATATATTAAAAAAGGAACAAAAATCCTCCTAAAATCTCACCTTTCATAGTGAACAATTGGTAAAAAACAATAGCCAATATGAGGGGAAAAATCGAACCAAGTCTTAGGTAATGTAAGGAACTCTTCCCAAGTCCACAGGAAATGAAAAGGAAATAAAAGGCTTTTTCAGTAAATACGGAGCTCCTTCGGATATCACATTTATCTGCATCATGGTTGGGTTCTTACAAGTTCACTTTTTCCTCTATCGTATTTTTGATCTCACACTAAGGCAATGACCTTTACCATCCATGAAATAATAGTGATCTCAGCACTAAATGTTAGGTCCGTTATTCTGAATAATGCCATTTCATGATGTTTATGATAGTTGGGATGGTGAGTTGTTGAACTGTCCATACATTCTTAGAAGGTATAGGAAGATGATGTATACAAAAAAAAACAAAAACAAACAAGTCATTGATGCATGCAATGGAGGAGACGCACCAGGGGTCTATATTCTCAAGTTTGAGGTATAGAGTTATGTTTTCTAACCATAGAAAGAATGAATGACTAATGTCTATTAAGTTATACAACTATTGGGTTTGAAATTGTCATAGTAGGTATGCTCGTAGGGTTTCAAAGCGATGGGAAAATCCAAGTGGCACGTTCTCAATGGATCAATTTCAGCCGATGGCATTGATTGCAAATCGACATGCAGATCTATGAAATAATGCATTTATTAGTCCTTCATTGTTTTAGATTTGGATATTTATCAATGTGAATGGCAAAGTTGGTAAGTATCTTTATTGAACTAATAGTTAAAGAAAAAAATGGAACCATCCATTACATATGGGTTATTATATTTAAGATTGAATGCAGAACAATCGCGCACATTGCTCAAAGTAATAATTAGAAGCATTTATATATGTTCTTTAGTGTTCCTAATTAATGATATCCACCAGAGGTTATGCATGGGTCTCCAGAGGTAAGTAGAACCTGTTGGGTGTGGAGCCTGATTATGTTATGTATTCAATGGTATCACTGCATTAGACACCAGTTCATTAGGCTGAGATCTCATGGTAGAAGGTATGTTTAATTTAGGATTTTTTTTCGTAGAAGGCAACCCCTCACTATATATGAGGAAATTGTATTGCGTCTATGTACATCTGTATTCTTAGTGAGGAAGAGAGAGGAGATTGAGAGCGAAAATGGAATTACATCGAATCTACTGTAGGTTGTATCTCTTCAGTTTGCTAGATAATAGAAAAGGAAGGACTCGTTGTTTCTCCATGGATGTAGACCAAATTGGGGGAACCATGTATATCTGTGTCTCTCTTGTTTTATGCATTTTCTATGTTTATATTTCTGCAATATTTTATGTGTTCCATTGCTCTGTCCTATGTAATTTTGTAGCAACTGGTATGAGAGCTGAAGGTCTATTTAGCTGAAAAACTGACATGTGAGAAGGGTTCCTCGTTCGAGTGGGAGCAATGCAGGAAGATGGTAGGTCTAGGGTCGAAACATTTAACTGCCAAAACTACCAGTTGTGGGAGATGCAGATGGAAGATTATCTGTATCAGATATATTTAAGTTATACCAACCATTCAGCAGAAATAAAAAGAAGTCGACAAGTATGACAGACACAGTATGGGATAGTCTTGATAGAAAGGCACTTGGAAAAATATGGTTGTGCCTAGTGGTGTTGGTAGCATTTAATATTTCAAAGGAAACGACATCATAGGGTTTAATGTTGACATTGGCGAAACTATATGAAAAACCTTCGGCCTCAAATAAGGTATTTCTTATGAAGTGTTTATTTAATATGAAAATGTGAGAAGGTGGATGTGTTGCTCATCATTGAAATGAATTTAATACAATTACGAGTGAGTTAAGTTATGTAGGGGTAAATTTTGATGATGAAGTTAGGACTCTGTTATTTTTGTGCTCATTCCCAGAATGTTAGAATGGTTTACTTATGGCCATTAGTAACTCTGTCTCTGGATATAGTACTTTAGATATTGATGATGTTGTCAGTGCGATCCTTAGGGAGGAAATGTGACGAAAAAGCTGCAGTGAGACATTAGGTAATGCTTTGACTACAGAGACTAGGGGTAGAAAAATTGAAAGAGGAAAGAGCCCTGGATATTGCAGTAAGTCAAGAAAAGGAACATCCAGGTCTAGATCGGGGATAGTATGCAGGAAATGCAGGAAGAAAGGACATTTGAAGAAATACTACAAGTCCCAAAAGGGAAAATAAGGAGATGTGCAACAGGAAAATAATCATGAATCAAATGTAACACTTGATGTGTTACAAGATGCTTTGATTCTTTCTTTAGAAAATATTACGTATGTGTGCGTGGTAGATTCAATGGCCTCACTCCATGCCACATGTAATAGGAAACATTTTCATGATTATGGTCAAGGATATTTTGAGCAAGTTTGATTCGGTGATGATAAACCCTGTAAAATCATTAGAATGGGTACAATTTTGATAAAACAACAAAATGGAAATCAATGGCTATTGAAAGAGATAAGGCATGTTCTAGATTTGAAGAAAAGTCTCATTTCAACATGTCAGTTCAAATGTGAAAGTTGTGTGACTAATTTTATAGATAAAACCTCAAAGATCACAAAAGGATCCCTCATAATAGAAAAAGGAGAAAAGGTTGGTACATTTTATTTATGCAATGGTATTTGTAATTATGTTAATGTTTTAAACTATGTAGGAGAAGATACAACATTGTGGCATCATAGGCTCGAGAACATGAGTGAGAAGGGGATGCAGATTCTTCACTCAAGAAATTTGTTGTTGGGTTTGAAGCATGTTGATTTAAAATTGTGTGAGAATTGTGTTTATTGAAAACATAAGAGAGTCGAATTACTCAGAGTTGGGAATTAAAAGTAGAGTGAAAAATTAGAGCTTGTGCATACAGATGTATGGGGAGGTGCTCAGGTATCATCTCTTAGTGGCTCTCATTATTATGTTACTATTATTGTTGTTGCAACTAGAAAAACCTTGATTTATTGTATTCAAAATAAATCTGATGTATTTGATACTTTCAAGAAATGGAAATATTTGGTTGAAAATGAGACAGGAAAAAAGTTGAAGTGTTTGAGATGACAGAATGGAGGTGAATATTGCAGGAAAGAGTTTGATAGCTACTGTCTAGAGAATGGAATTCGCAGAGAGAAGATAGTTCCAGGAACACCATAAGAAAATTGTGTGTGAGAAAGGATGAACATGACAATTCTAGAATGTGCAAGGTGCATGATATTGCATGTAGGGTTGCGTTTACAATTTTGGGCATATGTTGTAGATAATGTAGTTTATCTAATAAATATAGGGCCTTTAAGTTCCTTGGATTATGGTATTCCAGAGGAGGCATAGACACATAAAAAGGTAAACTACTCTTTTTTAAAGACTTTTGGTTGTGAAGCCTTTGTCCACTTTAATAAAGAAAATAGAACAGAGCTTGAGGAAAAATCAAAGAAATTCACCTTTATTGGATATGGTGTTAATGATTTTCGTTATTGCTTTTATGATTATGAAAAACACAAAATCGTTAGGAGCAAAGATGTCATATTCAATGAAAAGGTTTTATATAATGATGAGCTGGAGGAAAAGAAATAGGAAAAATAAAATAGAGAATAGATAGTGCTTGATGAGATCACAGAGAAAGTGATGGTGCCTAAAAATCATAATGATCAACATCGAGAAAAACAACCAAAACAACAACAAGCACCTCAAACACTTGAAATTAGTTTTCAAAGATCTATGAGGATAAGTAGATCCCCTGAGTGAACACTTCTTCATTAGATTATGTATTTTTGTCTGATTCTCATGAACCAGAATGTTATCAAGAAGCAGTCCACATAGAAACTAGGAAGAAGTGGAAGCAAGCCATGAAAGAAGAGATGGACTCCTTAACACATAACAGACTTGGGACTTAATCAATTTTCCTGCACATAAAACAAAATTGCGAAATAAATGGGTTTACAAGTTGAAGGAAGAAGTTGGAGGTAGAAAAAGGTATAAAGCTACACTTGTGGTGAAAGGTTTTGCACAGAAAAATGGTGTAGATTTTGATGAGATATTTTCTCTTGTTTTTAAAATGACTTCAATTAGAACTATTTTAAGTGTAATAGAAACTGAAGATTTGCGTCTTGAGCAGTTAGATGTAAAGATAACCTTTCTCCATGGGGATTTGGAGGAAGAGATATATATGCAGTAGCCACAAGGATATGAAGTAAAAGGGAAGGAGAAACTAGTGTGCATGTTGAAGAAGAGCTTGTATGGAAGAAAATATACTCGAAGGTAGTGGTATCTAAAATTTGACAGGTTTATGTCTAAACGAGGTTATACTAGATGTCACTCTCATCATTCTGTTTGTCTGAAAAGGAAAAATGATGGAAACTATATTATATTGTTATTGTATGTAGATGACATGCTTGTTGTAGGTTCTAACATGCAGGAAATAAGTGTGCTCAAAAGAAAATTGGTGAACTCATTTGCAATGAAGGATTTGGGTGCTGCATAACAAATCCTAGGTATGAGAATAACTAGAGACATGAAGAATCACAAATTAACATTGTCTCCAAATAAGTACATAGAAAAGGTGTTGAAAATGTTTAATATGTAAAATGAAAAACCACTTACTATACCTTTCACTAGCCATTTCAAATTAAGTAAGGAAGGGTGACCCAAGACTCAGGAAGAAATGGACCATATGTCTAAAGTTTGATATGCATTAGTAGATGGAAGCTTAATTCATGCAAAGGTCTGCATAAGATCTGATATTGCACATTCCGTGGGAGTTGTAAATAGGTACATGAACAATCAAGGAAAAGAACATTGGATGGCGGTGAAGTGGATTCTCAAGTATTTGAGAGATACCACAAATCAAGCATTATGCTTTTGTGGTTCAAACATTGCTCTATAGGGATATGTTAATGAAGATATGGCAGGTGATAGAGATAAGAAGAGGAGTACAATAGGGTATGTGTTTACTATAGGTGGAACAACTATCAGTTGGGTCTCAAAACTGCAAAGTGTTGTTGCACTCTCAACGACAGAAGAATAATATGTTGCTGCTGTAGAGGCTAGTAAAGAAATGATTTTATTACAAAGGTTTCTGGATGAATTGGGTAAGAAGTAGGAGTTGGGCAGGTTATACAATGACAGTGATATTTCCATACTTCTTGCAAATAACTCTTCATTTCATTCTAATACTAAACATATACAACTCAAGTACCATTTCATACAGTCACTGTCGGAAGATGGACAGTTGAAGCTAGAAAAGATACACACTAGCCAGAATCATGTAGATATGTTAACAAAAGTTGTAACCAAGGAGAAACTAAGAATCTGCTCTGTTTCAATTGTCTTCAAGTATGGTGAAGAACATGAGAAACAAGCAGGTCCAAAGTGGATTCATTGTCCAACAAATGAAGCAGTGGTGGAGTTGCTACAATGAGTCTCTAGGTGGGAGATTTTTGGGTGTGGAGTGTGATTATGTTTTGTATTCAAAGGTATCACCGCATTTGACCCTATTTCATAATGGGGCGGCAACGCCACCTCTAATATTTTCACTGCAGGGGGGGTCAAGGGGGGGCGGGGCGGACCTACAAGGAAACCCCTCATTATATATGAGGAAATTCTATTGTGTCTATGTAGATATGTGTTCTGAATGAAGAAGAGAGAGTAGAATGAGAGCGAAGATGGAATTACAGTGGATCTACTATAGGTTGTATATCTTTAGTTTATTAGATAATATAGAATGACAGACTAGTTGTTTCTTCATGGACATAGCCCAAACTAGGTGAACCACTTATATCTGTGTCTCCCTTGTTTTATGCATTTTTTGTGTTTATATTTTTGCAATATTTTATGTGTTCCATTGCTCTAAAATATATAATTTTCTAAGAGCACCGTATCACTGCATGCTAAAACAAATCCCTATGCATTACACTACGACCACATAATTGTCTAGCCAATGTTGTGGCATGTTTATATTGAGCGTTTGTTATTTTATTCAGAATAAAATTACAATGGGAGAGTGATATAGTGGTGTACAATCCATCGATGCCTCCTGTGTAGAAAAAACTTAGCAATGCCTTCAACTGCTCCTTTATGTATGTTAATCAATATGGGAAATGGAGACTAGAGAGGTTCACCATATTTTTCATGCCTCACTATGCAACTGGTCTTGTTGACAACGTGTTATTAGCAAACTGGATGCCTGCAATTTGAATAAGAATATCATGACCACATAGATTATCATGTACACATTAAGCATATAATGACTTACCATGAGTTATAAAATCCACTTTATAAGAAAATGATGATGCTTAACATGAGATTATGTCGATTTTAATAAGTTTCAGTTATATATGAAAAAAAAATATTCCTCATTCTTCTGTTATTTTTAGTAAATAAAAATGAAAAAAAAATTGTTTGCGGGTAGGGGAAAATTATGCCTAAAGCGTGATGAATGAATATTGCAAATTGTTGAGATAAGTGCAACATAGGGTTGAAAACTATTTTAGAAAAACTTGTAAATGATACGTGGAATAGGAAGTTTTCATGGGTTAATAACTGCTCATTTGGAATTGTGAAGAAGTGCTAAATCAATATGGATAATGATTTCTAGGGGAATTTTCTACCCACAAAAATTGATTATTTTTGTATGCATGTTTATGTTTTATTTATAATTATGAAATTGAGGGAGTAGCAATATGTATGATGAATGATTTCATTGTTATTCTTGTGACTCTGATTACTTAAAGGGTAGCTGGATAGTAGATAGTTGCTATGGCCTTGGGCTATGGATCCATCTTACTTATTATGAAAACTCCATGGCACCAATATACTAAAGTGGAACAAATTACAATAACATTGTTGTGGGATGTACATATATGGGTGTATGAGACATCTAGTAAATCTAAATGTAATCATGATTGCAAAACAAATGATGACTATGGTTAACTCGAAAAACATTCATCCATAAGACTAGTGTACATGAGAAATCAGTATGGTATAATCTAGGGTTCGTGCTATCTATGATATACATTGATACTAGTTAACTAATCCTACATTTTTCTAAAAAGAATGGGACCTCAAAGAAATTTGTGGGGTGCATACCATGATGCATGCCTTTCTCCAAGTTGGGAGTTTTTTCTCAAGTAAAGACTCATTGTACTTACATGCTTATCATAACCACAAAGAAATCTTAATATTCAAGAAGCCTTGCAACTAGTATGCAAGTTGCCTTCGGAATGGATAAGAATATAATATTGTATCATCCACTAAAGGTGAGATAATGTGGCAATTAAAAAGCAATGTGGGCGTAAGGAACTTTTCAATTCCTCATTAGCAAATTCTCTTACTTGTTAAATTTTCATGAAGGATATGATTGTGCTTATGTGCATTTTTATCTTTATTAATTTTCACAATAATGGTTGGGAATACATGCAAATCCATTATAATCTCATTGAAGTCAACTGAAATATTCTTGTCCTTGCAGAGAATTGAAGCGAGGTATGAGATAAATTATTCTAAGAGGTGCATAGCATGCATGAATACCTCTACAAGTTCTATAAAGGGAATTAACTAAAAATATAATTGTATAAAAGAAGAAGTGTCAAACCCTAACAAGGAATTATGCAATGAAAGAGGTTTCATTAGTAGTGTTAAGAATTTAACGTGCATGTGTCTCTAATGCATCAAATAGTAGAGTTAGTGGTAAGTTGGATAATGGCTAATTGTTATCACACTCATTACAGCTATCCTACTTATGATAGCATATGCATGGAAGATGATGTGTAAGCTGAAATACTTATATTTTGAACGTATATGGTGGGATGCTCTTGATGATATGCATCCATATAAGGAAGAGTCCCAAGTCTAAATGAAACTCTATATTCATATGTTATTATGTGCCAATAGTAAATAGGAAAAGTGTGCATGACTATGTTAAAAGTGAGGTTGGACTATCAAAACAACTTATAAATGGTATAATTGCTATAAAAGTATAACACCAAAGTAAGGGATGGTGAGAGCATGTTATAGTATAAGGACTATATAATTGTAAAAATTGTGATCAATTAAACCTTCGATTAATGCATCTACTTACATTGTGACTCGTTCTTCGGTTGGAAGATAGTATGGTTAAAGGGGAAATTTAACTTAAACTGATTTCCAAGACACATGCATCGTTTGAAGGATATGTATAGCGGAACCTATAAGTATCCTTGAGTGCAAACCATAATAATTGGTGAAGTAGCACAAAAGGTATGGACTCGTTAGCTAATTATATGATATTTAACAATCTATTGAAAATATATTGATATCATAATTTGTACCAAGAAAATTTAAGAGGCTCTCTTATTAGATTGCATTGATGAGGTGCACAAACAACATAAGGAAATGTTGTGTGATTCAAACAAGAATTTATAAAAAAAATAACTCAGCTTTTGGTAAAGGTTGATTTAATGTTAAGAATGAGCTAGCATGTAAATACCCTGAGATCATAAACACTTACCAAAAGAAGGAGTGTAGGATTGTAAGTAGTAAAAACTTTCATGTCTAAAATTATGCATGGTCAAGAGGTTTTCGAAGCACAAATAGGGCAACAGTAAAACATACGAGGTGAATTAATGATCTCATAAATATTAAACTTCAACAACTATGAGATAATAATATGCATTAGAACATTAACACTACAAGACATATACTTTTGGCGACGCCACCTTTTGTGACGTTCAATTTTTTGGTGACGGAGGCTATTGTCCATCACCATTGCTCATATGAAATGGTGATGGACTCTATCCATCATTATAAATCATTATTGGTGAGGGACTTTGAATTTCACCACAACACCTATACTTTTGGCAATGCCACCTTTGGTGACGTTAAGTTTTTGGTGACGAAGGCTCTTTTGACTATCACCAATGAGCTTATGGTGACATTTTTTGCCCCTCACCAATGCCCTTTCTTCTTGTTGTGTAAGTAGAAGTTATGCATGAATACAATAACATGTGATTGAAATAGAACATTAAGGAGAAGGTATGCATGAATCCAATAATATGTGGTTGAAATTGTAACCAAATGACATATGGAAACGATTTACACATGACATATAAACTTTCTTAATTACATAGATGAACAATGCAAAATGAATGTTGGTATGATCCTAACATAGTGGAAAAATATGTGGATAAATTTTATGTCATGCAGGTGATACCATGAGGATGGTATTATAGGTTGTACCACAATTGGACTATGTAAAATAGTACATATGGGACCAGATGACTACATATGCTACAAGGTTGAAAAATTAAATATCTATTGGTGTGTATAACATACCTTGTGTGTAGGTATGTTGTAGTCAATGAATGGATGTCTCGCTAGGTAAACAATCCTGGACGTTACCCAGAAGAAAGAAAGAAAGTTTGTATAAGTAACTATGGTTAATCACAGTTTGATTATGATGAATATATATCGTGATGAGAAATAATCTATTATACCTTGCGGGCATATTAATGTGGAAAATATGATAACTAGTGTATTGTATGCAGAGAGACTGCAAGAAGTAAGTGTTTTAAAAGAAAACAAAGACTTGAAATAATGAAAGCAGAGAACATGCATTCTTTAGAAAAAATAAATAAGAATAAGCTTCTTTAATACTATTAAGTGACACATTATGATATTTATCATAGTTAAACCTTACATCAAGAAATGCTCACAAATGGTTTGAAAAAATGTGTGGCAGGTACTTATGGAAGGAGCGATGTTCGAAGCACTCCTTGAGAGTGATCTACCTATGGAAGGAGAGATTTTGGAAGCACTCCTTATGACTAAGGTACATCGGAAGAAAAACATTGCCTAACATGCCAGAGCCATGAGAGCTGTTGATTCAGAAACCAACTACTTGTGAATGAGAACCTAATGCAATGATGCACCGAAGATGATGTAAAATTTAAGGGGGGGAATATGTAACACCCCTCCCCTATGTACTACGTTATTCTCAACCTAATCTAAGTTAAAGATAGGTGTTATATCCTCCCTTATGTCTTAAATTTTGTAAACCTAAGCTGAGGAAAGCTACGTTTGATACCCTCCTTTGTGCATTAAACTATTATACACCTAAGATGAGGAAATCTAGGTGATATATGAAATGAAAAGAAAATGTATTATTAAATAAATTAATAAAATAAATCACTTGCGGGGTGGAGCACCAAGAGAGAAGAGATGCTTGCCAAAAACCATGAGGAATGGGATAGAGACGAGTCTTTCATGATAAGCTTCTAGATGTGATTCTAGATAAGATTTGATGGATTGGATATCCATCAAATGGATGGGAGATAAAGATCCATCAGACATAAAATATTTGTGGGAGATAAAGGCAAGCTTTTATGTGGAAAAAAAATGTGGGAGATAAAGACGAGATTTTTCTAAATAAGACCTAGGAAAATGGAAAAATCCATAAAGCGGGACACCACTAATGGTAACTAAATCATGAAAAAGGGTATTAAATACCCAACGCATTGATCAATTGAGTGAGTTGATCCTTGGCAAGATATTTGGCTCGTGGGGAATTAGAGGTGATTCATGAATGGGTGTTGGTGCTCTTCCCTCCAAGTGACATTTAGTTGTTGTCGTTTGCATGGAATGGTTGTATGTTTATTCTTACTCTCTATCTCTCTTTCTTATACTTTCGAGTTTGTTTATGATAATATTTTCATAAGTTTTAGTTATTGTTCTAGTTTTTCTATGAGATGATTTCCAAAGTTTCACCGCCATGAGAAAGTCGCATGAACTACATATGTTTATGTATTAATAGACTTAATAGTGTTTTCCTCTGCTCTAGTGAGATTCACTTGCATGATATGGGTTATATATTAATCCTTACTTATTGTGAAGTTAGAAATTTTAGCTCGGATATGTTGATGGTTGATTCTTATCTCTATATTTATGGTTAACCCACGTAGCTTTGTTGTATATATAAGGTATTATCTATGTGTTACGTATGTGAACTTTAATCTATATCAGAAACAGTGGTATCATGGTAATTAGTTGTTGATACTAGTGTCATCATTTTAGATTTCCCATGACCGACATACATGTGGCGTCGTGGTGTGGAGTTATGAGTAGAAGTACATTAAATGAATTGACAATTTTAATACCCATGCATGGTAGAATATTACAGATAACTAAATTGCCTATGATAATGTTTCTTACATAAAAACTATAGATATTATGGGCTTGAGGTGAATGTGAGTAATCCTTTAACCATACTTAAGGAATCAAAAATGATAACTATAGTGTGAGATGTTAACAATTTTTGTAATCTCTCCTTGAAGTTATCATTCTCAAATGTTCATAGATAGTGTTAAGATAGTTGTTACACTTAACATCAAGTGGTAACTCTTATGCATGTGGGAAATTTTAAGGATCATGCTTCTAATTTCATAAGTAGAGGGACGACTTCAGGTAAGAATAGCTTAATTAGCTAGTTATGTATGTTGAATGAGGGGTTCGTCAAATTACCTTGGTGATGTTTAAGTATATTAGTAATGCATGGTCAATGTCGGGCATAGAAAATGTCACATAATACTCCATTAATGCAGGTGTGTATTAAACACAAGATAATATAGGTTTCATTCCATGTATTTTTATTCATACTCAATGACAATTCTACTATATATAATTTCTTTATATGAATCTAATGGTTCCCATTACGAATCCGATAAAGCATAAAATAATAATGAGATATTATGAGGTTGTTTATACTATTAAGAAATGATTATAGTAACAGGGATAATATTGGTTCCTCTCATGATAAATATGTTACGTAAGACAATAGTTAGATCTTAGCTGTAAAAACAAGAAAGTTTTTGAATTTGGATCCTAATACGCTATTATTTTGGGATAGGCCAAAGAGGTATGTTACAATGCCATAGTTCACCAAACCATATGAGAGAATTATAAAAATAAATACCCTTTGGATAATCACATTGAAACCATTTGAAACTCATTAACTGATTTCCATAGCGAACTAGAATACATAACCACAAAATTCATTAAGAGTCGAAATATAGATGTATATTGTTAAAAACAATCCAAATATGAAACATCTTACAAAATTCATAAAGATTTATGTGAAGTACCTCACGAGAAAATATTGGAAAATACCTAAGTGGTATAAACCATGAGATCGCTTATATAAGCCGATAATATCCAAAACATAAAGAGTACTACATTTTCTAATCAACATCACCATCGTGGTCGTAGCCTAAAATACCAGCTATTATAACTCATGAAAACCTTTGTCATAGAAATTGGTTTGCAGAACGAGGGCACAAAAAATATAGTTTCCAACACACCTTGAAAGCAAGGAAAGGAGTAGAGTTTAGAAAGGAGGTCGCCCTTGAAAATGTATAGATCAAACGAGGGTCTAGGGGGAGAGAGGGAAAGTCCTCCTTATACCAGGTATGGAGAAGTAAGGTTTCCTTGATGTTTTGGTAGATAAGTTTCCGAAGATTCTCCACGGGTGCAGACTGGTCTTTGACGATTATCTGCTTTCTCTCCTTCCAGATAGTCCACATGAGGAAACCCGGAATTTCCTTCCATAAAAAGTTTAATATTTTGCTTTGATATGGGTTCTTGTCCTAGTTGCAAACAATGGCTATGATGTCCCCATGTATTCTTCCTTCCTTTTGACATCGAAAATTGACTTTTTCCCAGAGCTTGCACGCTAGATGACAAGAGTGCATAAGATGCTTTATGGATTCCTCTTCTTGTCTACAATTGGGGCACATTGAGGGCCCATGATAGTTCCTCTTCCTGAGATTGTCCCATGTGAGGACTTTGTTTTGACATAAAAGCCAGAGAAAGGCTGAGATTTTTGGCCAAATGGTAGGTTCCCAGATTTTTCTCCAGAGAGGGTCTTTGACCATATGTTCGTTGATAATGATGTTATAAGCCTCCTTGGATGTGAAGGTACCTTTCTCTTCATAGCCCCATCTAAGGATATCCCTTTCGTCTGAGTGTTGTATTTTCCTTTTCATTAATTCTGTATCAAGAAATTGTTGAACTTGTTCTGTACCATATCTTAAGATTTTATCCACCTTAATCCATTACTTGTATCCTTGAGTTGTAGAGGGATTCCAAAAAAAATTAACCTTGTCATAGGTCCGCAAATCCTACTCTAGAAGTTGCATAGGAGAGAATAGGTCCTTTAGCATGGGTTGCTGCTGCCAAGAATCTTCCCAAAATCTAGCTGTGTTGTCATCCTTAATTTCCCAAAAACTATGCTGTTGAGTTAGGCTTCTATGTTGCTTGGCCGAATTCCAAATTAGGGAACCCATGCTAACATCGGACATTCATATTAGTTCTTCTGTTGGGCGATTGCTAGAATATTTTGTTGTCCATAAAGTGGCCCAGGGGGAGTTTGGCATGGTAAGCTATTTCCACCAAATTCGAGCACCCATGACCTCGTTACTATGATGGGGATCCCTCAATCCAGTTTCACCTGCACATTTTGGAAGGAAAATTGTCTCCAATTTGACAAGAGTCCATTTGCATATTTGACCTGTATTGCCCCATAATAAGGAACACTAGAGATGCTTAATTTCTTTGAGAACCCATTTGGGAGCCGAAAGGAACAAGAATAGGTACAACAGTAAAGATTGAAGAATAGCTTTTATAAGGACTAACCGATTCACCATATTGAGGGCCCTGTGAGTCTAGGAGGAAAGGAGAGATTCCAGTTTTTCTAGGAGGATCTTCCAAGATGAATGCTTCAAATCCGAGGCCGTCATGGGAGCTCCTAAATATTTGGAAGGGAGGAGAGCAATAGGGAATTCAAGAATGAGAGCAATGGTTGCTTGGGTAGTGACTGGGGTATGAAAAAAGAAGATTTTGGATTTGGCTTTATTGATAAAGGCTCCAGAGGCAATCGAGAATTCTACCAGTAACATTTTGAGCTGACGAGCTTCCTGGGTAGAAGGGTGACCAAAAATCATGATGACATCAACAAATTGTTGGTCAGTAAAGGTTGAGGAGTGATGAAAAGACAAATCCCTTAGGAGCTGAGATTGCTGAGCTTTAGTAATGCTCCGACCCAAGCCTTCTGCCATGGTAATGAAAAGGAAGGGGGAGAGAGGGTCTCCCTATCTAATTCCCCAAGAAGGATGAAAGGGTGAGGAGGGAATACCATTGATCAGTATAGAAAAGAAGGCAGAGGATATAAGGGTGATGACACACCTTACCCAGGGAGGAGAAAAACCAAAAGCAAGAAGCATTTTTTTTTATATATAGCCAACTTAAGCTATCAAATGCTTTTAAAAGTTCTATTTTAAGGAGCATACTTGGCTTTTTTTCTTGCTTTAGGGAATGAATAATTTTGTGAGTTAGGATGATGCCATTTGTAATCTGCCTTCCTTCAACATATCTAGAATGCTTAGGTGAAATTGTGAGAGGGAGGAGAAATTTAAGCCTAGAGGCAATGATTTTGGAGATAATCTTGTAGATTATGTTACATAGGGAAATAGGCCGAAACTTGTCAGGGGTATTTGGTTGGGCTTCCTTGGGAAGAAAGGCAATGAATGTAGCATTCATTCCTGGAAGCATCCATCTCAAGGTTCTTGATTCCTCAACAACCTACCAAACTTCCATTTTTATCAGCTCCCAAAAATTGTGGAAAAAATTGGAGGTGCATCCGTTCGGGCCAGGCACCATCCCATCTTTTAGTTGATGAACTGTCATTTCCACCTCGTGTAAGTTGACAGGCTTGATAAAGAGTTGGTTATGCTCCTCTGTTATAACTTTTGGAATATTCCTTGTGACTTTTTCTATGGCGTGTGATCTGTCTATTTGTGGCTCATGATGAGCTTGCTTGAAATAGCTTAGAAGTTCGTTTTCAATTTCTTCATGTGTTTCCTTCTTTTCCCCCTACTCATTTTGAATATGAGTGATGTTGTTAATCATTCTGCGTTTGATGGAAGTTCTGTGAAAAAATTTAGTGTTTTTTTCTCCGTCCCTAAGCCATCTTATTCTTGATTTTTGTGTCCATAATGTTTCTTCCTATTTTGCCCTCTCTAAGAGTTGCGACTCAATAAGCTTTTCGTGTTCTGACAGGTCCTCTCATCAACCTTTTGTTATAACCCTCTGCTACAGTTGCTTCATATCTTGATCAAGGGAACTCTGAGCCTTGAAAATATTGCCAAAATAAGTATGATTCCATTGCTTAATCTTACCTTTTAGGTGCTTAAGCTTCTACTGAAATTGAAACATTTTTGTGCCATTTGTAGGAAACAAATTGTTCCATTCTAAGTTGATTAAGTTATTGAAATATGGATGAGACATCAAGAAAGCTTCGAAGTGAAATGGTCTTTGGATTGTGTTACTAGGATGGGTCCATTGTATAGAGATTGGCTAGTGATCTGACCCTGAGAGTGGCAAGATAGAAGTAGTTAGGTATCCACCTAAATGTATAGCATTGTCTAAAAGTAGGAATCTATCTAGACGAGAGGCAATTTGATGCAGCCCTTCTCTTTTGTTGTTTTAGGTAAAAATTCCATTGTTAAATGGCATGTGAATAAGCCAGTTGTTATGAATAAAATCTTTTAAGTGGATCCCTTCCTTATCCTCTCTCATCCTGCCTCCCCTTTTTTCTTCCATCCTAGTAATCATGTTGAAATCGCCCCCAGTGATCCACAGTGGATGCAACCTCTTAATGTTGATTGCTAAAAGGGAATTCAAGATTTCTCTCTTGAGCATGGCTCGTCAAGAAAATACACATTGGTTAGATGCCCGTGTATGTTGGCCCTTATGATGTGAAAAGTTGCTTGAATAAAATTCTTGTTAGCATGGATATTATTGAGCTCAATGGAACGAGCATCCCATATGACTGCTAAGCCTCTAGATGCCCCAGTGGAATCCACTGCAACTGTGAGACGTCCTAGCCAAGCTTTTGCTGCAATTATTTCCAGCGCGATTGAATTGCATTTGGTTTCTTGCAAGAATAGGATTTGTGGTTTTTCTTGCATTATCATGTTTTTGAGTAATCTAGCTTTCCCTGGGCCATTGAGCCCTCTAATATTCCATGATATTAACTTCATTGAGAGGTGTCGTGGAGGCAGTTGAAGTATTTTGTAAGCTTAGAGTACCTACCTGACTCCACTAGAATTTCTCCTATTCGAATTATTCGCTGGAGATCTGTTTTCCTTCCATGTTTTTTGTTATATTTGGTAATAAGTCTCCTGTCCCACAGGCTGCCACTCTGAATACCTAGTGATTTTTGCCTTTGTACCCTTGAAAGAATCACCTCCAGATTCTCTAGTTGTTGAGCAGGAATCTTGTCATAAGTTTTTGCTTTGCATGCCTACTCTAGGCCTAGAATGTCTAGCTGCCCAATGTCTATACTTTTTGGTTCCTCTTCGATGTTCTGGGATTCATTTAGTTCTTCAGTTGTCTCTCTTGTTATTCTGGAATCAGATTTTATATTGTCTACCTCCATTCCTTGAAAATTCCATTCTCAATCTAAGGCGGTCACTTTTCAAGAGTAATGCTAGTAGTATAGTGCTTTTACAAAAGTAAATAAATGCTAGAAAAAAACTTTGAATGTAATGGCAAGAAATCGAAATGCTTTGTAACTAAATCATTCATTTCAGAAACTACAACACTCATCAATCAAGGGTGCAGTAATGATAACTCTTCCCTTTATAATTTGATGTAGTGAATAGCAATCAAAGAGAAGATCTCCAATCTGGCAATTAGATAGCAATAGTCAATGTTCAATATAGTTGCAGATTGTTCTGTTCGCACCAAAGTAATTACTTGCATTGATAATTCAATTAACAGAAAAGGGAAAAACACTTAATATATTGAAAATATTGAACAAAAAAGCTTTAACTTATAGAAATGAATTAAGTAGCAATCGTAAACTAAAGGAAGTAAGCAACAATCTTTAACTCGTAAATGATTTGAATAGCAAACCAAGAATGGAACAACAAAATAAATTAAGTCTTATGAAATATTGAACAACGAACTAAATCAAACATAAACGTAGAACAAACTAAATCAAATGTTAACACAAAATGAATCTATAATGATGGAATCGGTAATCTGAGTTTTAGTATAATAGATATTAACCGTAGTTATAAAGAAACAATAATTACAGTCGTAATGGAATGATAATCCAAATGAACAACAATAACACTTAGAGGTAAACCGTAGCTAAATAAACAACAATACCGATCTATAAATGCACAACAATGTTACTCTGTAAATGAACAATAATGTTAATCTGTAAAGGAACAACAATGTTATGCAATAATATCAATATGTAAAGGAACAACAATGCAACACGATTTCAAAATGAACAACATAACATTTCAGTTACAAAAGATAACCATACTATACAAATACGAATTAAATATAACAAAGCCAGTAAATGAAATAAAAAGGAACAACAGATTACTGAACGAAGCAAGTAAAAGAAATCAAACAAAAAATGAATTGGAATTGGAAAATAATGGTACAGAAAGCAAGTGATCCTATAGGGTCGGGCCCGTAGCCTCTAGGGACACACTACTGCGGTTACTTTGGAATCAAAGATGGAACAAAAACAAAGTTTATGTATTAGTCATGAAACAGAGTTACAATAATCACTCTTTAAAGAGAGCCAATGATCAAAGTTCAGTTTGCAACAACAAATTCTATAAAACAATAATAATCTACCGCTTGGGCTAGCAGTGCTATCGCTTTTTATAGCGACCAGGTGGAAATCCCAAAGATACAAATATTCTTAAGGTAGTGATTCCTCGAGATCAAAGGATCCTGAGGGATTCGCCATATCGTTATCCTTCAGTTATTTCTTCATCCTCTTGCGATGATATGGTATTTCTTCTTCCTTTTCCTGGCTCATGCGCTCTGATCTGGATTTCCTTGTCTCGATGCGATTCCCTGTCAAAGCGACAATAGTTGGTTTTGCCTTGACTTTTCCTTTGAAATGGCGATCTTCATTTTTCTTCATTTTCTACATAGAAAAAGGTAATAACTAGTTATTTTACGTTACTCATAAATCTCTTAAACTTTATCATAATTCTTCATCATATGCCCATATCATAATGTAAATAAGTTATGAATTAAAGGAAAAGATAACAAAATAAGTGGCAATTACATACCTTTTCTAATGCTCAACACTTGGTGAATAAGATTGGGTTGGGGGGCACATATGCAGATGGCTCTTACTATTCCAAGAATATGGTTCTGAGGTCATAGTGAATGTGGGACACCTAAACATAGGACCAAATCACTTGTCAGGAATTGGGACGAGCGACGAACCCACGATTTTGGAGGAGGGATTACTTGATGCATAGCTCTTTGTAGTGTGTGTCGTAGACAGACATTTCAAAGATATAATCCATTTTCTGACAACAGGGAGTATGATGAAGGAATACTCAGTCCAACAAAAAAAGGAAATGGTGGTGTGTGCGATGGACTTTTATGTCATCGCAAGGCACCTATATAAAATGGGCAACAATGAGATATTGCGAAGATACGTACCTGAACTTGAATGAGGTTAGATCGTCACGGAAGGACATTGGGGCACTACAAGAGGACACTATGCACGACAGTGAACACACAAAATATTATTTGCATAGGGTAATGGTGACCAACCCTACACCAAGATTCGAAAGCACACTTTAAGGCCTGCAATATATGTCAAAGGACTAGAAAGCCATCATGAAGGGAGAAGATGCCATTAAATCCACAAATGACACTACAGCCATTTGAAAAATAGGCAATCAACTTTGTGGGATTGATCAACCCTCACGGAAAGATGGGCGTGTGCTACATCATCACTACAACAGAATACCTGATATGATGGGTGGAAGCGCAGCCAGTCAAAGACTACATGACTACTATGATTGTGAAGTTTTTCTTTGAACATGCGTTGACTCAATTTGGCTATCCAAAAATCTTAATGAATGATCACGGAACACATTTCCTGAATGAAACCATCAACATGCTCACAGAACAGCTCCAGGGGTATCATTAGAAAAGTACACCATACCACCCACAAGCTAATGGGACAATAGAGGCATTCAACAAAGTATTGGAGACTGCATTGACCAAAGTTGCAATGCACAACGAAACGACTGGGACATGTGCGTAGTTTCCATACTATGGGATTACAGGACAATGTGCAAGAAATTGATGGGACATACACCTTTCCAGCTAGTCTATAGCATGGAAGTTGGCATGTCGATGAAATACATCATACCTAGTTTGCGAATAGAAGTGCTCACACACATGAAGAACTGTGAAGCCCTGGAAGAAAGGCTCGCGCAATTAGAATAACTTGAGGAAGAACAATATCTAGCTAGATTCCATGAGCACATGCAAAAGAAACATGAAAAGGCATGGCACGACTTCCATGTCAAGTTGTGCACCATCAAGGTAAATGACTTAGTTCTACTGTATGAGAGCAAGTTTAAAAATTTTTGGGAAAATTTAGAATGCACTAGTTGGGACCATAAGTGGTTAAGGAGGTCACAGATAGAGGCGTGGTCCCGCTAGTCAGACTAAATGGAGAACCCTTCCTAGGCAACGTAAATGGTAGTCGCTTGAAGCCCTACACAAGTGGTCCTACTATTTGACTAACCAACCAAAGCACAATCTTCACAATAACAACAGCCGAATAAGGGCGCGGGACTATAAACATATGCAATAGATGCCAGTACAGAGGTAAGGACAAAATTTAGACACAGAGGGTTTAGAAGCAAGAATGCAGTAGGTTCAATAGGTAGTAGCGCAGTACTATGTAGACATTCAGGCTGTTCGAGACCAATTGGAGGGACTCCACGCTAAGATCATCGCACCACCAAAGTGATTCGAGGGCAAATCACGATGTTCTTTTGGGGGGCCTATTGGGCATGGAATCCCCCCACAACATTTTTTAGGGCTCAAAGCCCAAGTTTTGGTCATATAATGTTGTAAGGCTCCGCGAATTGCGGGCATGGAGCACAAAATGTATGTTGAGTCTTAGGATTGTGTGCCTTAAGTTTTGTAATGTAATGTTAGCCTACCCATGGTCCGCGAACCATGGGATTGTATAAATAGGGCGAGCCTCTAAGTGGTAAAGATAATTGGATAGAGGAATACGAATGGAGTCTATAAGATAACGAGAATAGAGAAGAGGTATAAGTGTCTTCGGTCGTAGTAGGAAGAGGCTCTATAGCTGAGTGCGCAGAGGCCTAGTAGAGTCCATAGCTGAGTGTGCAAACCCCTGCAGCTGAGTGTGCAGGGCATAATTGAGTCTATAACCCTAGAAGAAGAATAATAATGAGAGGTTTGATTGCAAATACTATGTATCTACTCTTGTATTACCCTCTATGCATTTATACCATTTTGTTTATCACGCGTACTTATATGAATAATGAACACTATTAATTATAATTGGCCTCATATATATAAGTTAAGTAATTGGATAATATTGGGTTAATAGTAAGGAACTTGGGTAATAACATGGATCTCGAGTAGGGTTTCACGAAGGTAGCATTGCAGGTGGCGAGGGAGCGATAGATGCGTGGAGTGACATATGTGCAGGGTCAAACCACGGACCACCAAAAAACCATCAGGACATCTCTAGGGTGTGGAAACCTAGTTCTAGCACCCTCCCATACTACTTTAGGTGAGACATCAATCCGCACTCCACAGAATGTTGATGAAAGGGCCAGTAGTACCAGGTTTTATTTGGCTAAATCATCTCTAAACCTGGGTCAGGCCAATACAAGCCAACATTACGACCCCTGGAAGTTGGTTGTCCAACTAACCCCAATGGGGCCCACAAACCCTTGGTGTTACATCTCCTGAGGTTAATATTTTGGTTGTTTTGGGTTTTCTCATGTTTTCCAGTGACAAATAGGCCCTTGAGCCTCATTGTAAAATAGTTCAGAGGCATGTAGCTACCACATCTCTTCTCATAGATAAGCTACCATCACCCAAGCTATCTTATTTCCAATGTGTTTGTAAGCGTAGATCAATGTTTGTCTATTAATTAAATGAGGTGTTTTTTTACTACATCTTTATGTTTATGATTATATGTATAAGTTGTTGCATTCATGTTTAAGTTTGCATTAGTGGTATCAAAGAGATCTACTCTTTCTCCATTTTTCTTTGCATGTGCCCAACAAGGTCAAGGTATCAGGAGCTAGGGCTTGATCTGGTTTAACCATTGCAAGATGAACCTTGTAAAAACTAACAAATTCCCATGGGAAAAGAGGATAAAGATGAGAGGGTAGGAGATCCTTTCAAATTTTTGCTCAAGGAATCCCTTGAATAACAGAGGGATGCGATGATGGATAAATTTTCCCAAATCCTTTTACGACTACCCATACGAGATGCATCTTGATCCAACAAACACTTTGGAGGTGCCACTCCTTTTAACGTACAAGTCAACTTCAATATTCCCATATTCCAACACCTAATAGATGCAAACATTGAACATAAATGGTTAAATCTATTGGAAGGATATTTTTGAGTTCATGACTTTTCCAATTGGGAAAAGATTACTTTTTCACATCTCAAGGCCACCTGACACATCATGGACTGGTGGGAAACCTACTATAAACAGAAGAATGAGAGTGAACCTTCACACTTTTCAGCCCCACCCACTTGGAATTCTTTTTGATACACCATCAAGAAATAATATTACCCTGTGAGGAGCTACGAAGGAAAATACATAAAGTGGACCATGCTACGGAAGGGAAGGGACCTCGTAATGTTTTTCTGTGTTGTAGAGTGAATATTTTCCCATACATCTTTACCAACCATTCATTAAATACACATTCCTTCTTAATTACATGATGTGTGTTGCAGAACGGAGAATTTGTACTGCTACTAAAAACTTCTTTTAATCTGTCCCTCAACCTACAAACAAAAATCTGCAACCTGCAAACAAAATCTACATGGAATTTATGGTTGCTATTAGTTTAGTAAAAGTGGTGGTTGGGATAAATTTTCCAACACTCCCCCTTATTAAAAACTTCCTCCATTGAAAATTTTGAAAAAATATCTGAGATAAACAAAATTTTTTCATCACAATGGCTTTGTGAAAATCTTAGCAAACTATTCCTCTGACCCGCAATGTTGCAACACAATTTCACCATTGTCCATTAACTCTCTAATAAAATGATATTTAGCATCAATGTTCTTGGTCCCCTTGTGAAAAAAAAATTATTTGATAGTGCAATTGCATAATTGTCGTGGAAGAAAATAGTGGTTGTTCCCTCTTGGTTGTGGCATAAATCCCTCAACATTCTTCTCATCCGAATTTCTTGACACACTATCGCTATTGTGATGACATATTCAACCTTTTTGTTGACAATGAAGCTATTGAATCCTTATTGAAGGCACACGAAATGGATCCGAAACCCAAATGAAAAAAATATCCTCACATTGCTCTTTCTATCATCGAAACTTCTTGCTCAGTCACTCTCAGTGTAACCAACTAGCCTAAAATCATTTTTAACGACGTACAAAATACCATACTCCTTTGTCCTATTGATATACCTTAGAATCCTTTTGGATGATTACCAACGTCTCTCCTTGGGTGTCTCCACAAACCTCAACACTAGCCTTACTGTGTACATTATATCCGGCCTAGTTGTCCTCAAAGACATCAACGTGCCCACCATAATTTTGTATAATGTTGGATTGACATTTTCATTGCAATATTATTTGCTCAATCTCAACCCCATTAATGTTTGAGTTGGTACAGGTTTGTTGTTCTACATATTAAACCTCTCCAAAATGGCTGCTACATAATTTGCTTGAGAAATAAAAATACGATTTTATGTTTGCTTCACTTCTATTCCCAAAATATACCTTAACAATACCAAGTGTGTCACTTCAAATTACTTTTTGATGACTTCTTTGAAACCAATGATGAGGAAATCAGTGATGAATAACTCATCACTTCCTATAAAAATCAAATCATTTACATATAGGAAAATAATAAGAAGCTTAGTGTCGCTCTCTTTGATGTATAGAGTAGGCTCACCGTCACATTTTTTGAAGCCATTTTCCATCAAGTAAACATCTATCCTACTATACCATGCATGTGGTGCTTCCTTTTGCTCATAAAGAGATATCCTAAACCTATACACCTTGCCTTCCTGGAATTATACCTCATAACCAGGTGGTGGCACAACATATACTTCCTCTTTCAGCACTCCATTCAAGAACATTGATTTTGCGTCGATTAGATAAACTTTCTATTTATGTTGCGCACTAATCGACAACACTTTATGCATTGTATCCATCCTTGGACTGCTGCAAATGTCTCCACATAATATCTTCCATGTTGTTGCTTATATCCTTTGACAAATAGCCTTGCTTTATGCCTTTCAAACTTTCCTTTAGTGTTCCTCTTGGTATTATAGACCCACTTCACTCCAATGACTTATTTTCCTACCGAAAGGTCCACTAACTCCCTTGTGTCATTTTTTTTTATTGCCTCTATTTCTTCATCCATTGTTGCAACCCATTTTTCTTCTTTCACTACATCCTCAAAATGGATTGGGTCATCTACATGACAAAATAATGCAAATGAGGAATTCATATAGGTGCTACTATCAACTTCATTTTTGTCATAAATCTCACTTAAATTTCTAAACTTTTGTCTTCTTATGCTTGTGGAAGATGGGCCTGAAATATCACTTGATGTTGCACTTGAAGAAGATGAGGTTGTGATGTGCTTGGAGTAGTACATGCTTGACTACGTGACATTGTCCTATTATTTGTTGACGGTTTTTCTTGTTGACTTCTTTTTTGAGCTTGAATAGGAGTAGATGGAGTCACCATAGAGGAATTACTTGTTGTGGTCAATTCCTCTTTTTCTTCATGTCGTATACATGCTTTCACATTGATTTTCTTCTCTAAACTTCCATCCGATGCTTCCTCTTCTATGAACTGCACATCTCTACTTATTATGACCTTCTTGGTTAAGGATTGTAGATCTTGTATGCCTTGGATTCATCGCTATATCTAACAAATATACATTTCTCCACTTTGTTGTCCAACTTATTCCTTAACTCATCTGGGACATGTGCATACGCCACACATCCAAACACTCTCATCAGAGTGACACTGTGCTTTCTTCCACTGCATACCTCTTCAACAACAATATTCTTGAAACTTTTGGTTGGAGATCTATTAATGATATATGTTGTGCAAGCGACAATTTTTTTTTTTCCTTTTTTTTGGGTAAAGACTAATTCTATTAGAAGGAAAGAAGAATAAAATTACAGAGAGGCAGAAGCCTCAGCCGAGAGAAAATGGGTGCCTTCAGGACACCAAAACTATCCCAAAATTGGGAAAACTAGTTGTAGAGAGCAACAAACCTTACATAGGAGAAAGAACACATCGACAGAACCAAAATTACAGAAATGTTGTACACACCAGCAAAAGAAACCACAGACTATAAAGCCACAAAAAACTTAACCAAAACCATCAGACACAGAACAACAGAACCAAAGCGGCGAGCAGTGGAACAAAACACTCTGAGAAGTCACAAGGGGGTCTAGGTGGCATCACACAGGGATTTCCGGTTCCAGAGTCTCCTCAACAACGAGGCAAGCATTACAATACCAAATTTCACCATCCCGCGCCATGTCACCAGCTCCGCTGCCACCTGGACTATCCATTGTAGGGCTAGTGCCGTTTTAGTTTCCTACAATGTCCAACGCAAAAGTGGTGCCATGAGAATTTCCACCAGGTGGTTGCATGTCGCCTGAAATGTCACCCTCGTCATGTTGACAACCACGCTCTTCTGCCTTACCTTCTTCAGCCAGGTTCTGCTCCGAGCCATGCTTGCCTTCAATTCCACGAGCACCCTGAGAGAGCTCTACCGATATACGCGTACAAGCATGAGGTTGGGCCTCTTCTTCAGAAAAAATGATGGCGATATTGGCCGTGATAATGGGCCACTTCAGGTTACTCTAAAACTTAAAATGAGTCGACTAGAAAGCATTGTGCCTGAAGGGTCTGCGGAACGGGCTGGATGGGGGAGAATTGGCACGGGATGAAGGCGAAGAAGTAGGGAGGGGAGGCTACTCAATAGACTGAGGAGCTTGAGAGCACACATGGTCATGATGACTCCGACCATGGTGGCTTCTCAAATGGTGCCGAACCATGGCTAGGAATTGAAGGGGGTGCTCAAAAGAATGGGATTCTTTGATGGGAGGTTGAGAGAGCATAGAGGGAGCCTGAGCAGTCTTCAGTGAGAAAGGTTGGGGAGGGGAAGAAGGAGACCCAATTTCACATTCCATAGCCAACAGGAGTGAATAGTGGATGCCAAAAACCATTCTGCTGCAAGGGATTCCTGCAAAGGATGGACATAGGCTAGAGGATGGGGTGTGAACATTTGAGTTGAGGGCCGAATGTGCCATGCTTAATCTAGTAGTGGCCTTGTCTCGGCTGGAGTGTGCATTTAATTCAATCTGTAGGTGGACCTGCTCTCACCTAAGGTAAGCCATCAAGTGCCAAGTCATGACATTGAAATAAGTGCAGGACCGCAGCTGGCAAGGCCGAGAACCACCATTCCTAATTGCCACCATCAATGAACTCAATAGTCACCTACATCCGGTTGCTCTTCTCCATCCTATTTCATTTCATTCTTCACATTGTTTTGGTATTCCATGAGTTGAATTTCGGATGCTAGTCCGGAAATTGAGCCTGTGTGAAGATCCAAACCTCAATCAACACCAATATTAGCTACTAGGTCAACCACTTTATTTCCTTCTCTGCGGATGTGCTTGAGAGTGATCGCCCTGTGAGAAGAGAGCAATGTTTCAATGAGTTCAAGCTGCTTCACCATTCTCCAACTATTGCTCACTTTACTAGAAGGTGTACCATGCAAAATTTTGATGGCCATATTTATTATGATCTGAGAGTCGCCTTCTATTATGAGCAAAAAGAATCCCTTGTTTTGAGCTAGCACAAGACCCTGCCAAAGACCTTCCATTTCGGCCAAGTTGTTGATATCCCATCCTTTTGATCCTAAGAAGGTTAGAAGAGGAGCTCCCTTAAAGTCTCTGAATATCCACCCAAAGCCTGAATTACCTAGATTACCTTTCGAGGATCCATCAAACTTTAACTTGAAAATATGCTTAGGAGGAGGGAGCCACTTGTCAGGTGAACTGCCCCTTGGATGAGTCGACCCTTTGGAAATTGGTTCTTGATTCCACTGAAGGTTCCAATTATTCCATATATTTTGTTCATGGGGGAGAGAGGGAAAGTCCTCCTTATACCAGGTATGGAGAAGTAAGGTTTCCTTGATGTTTTGGTAGATAAGTTTCCAAAGATTCTCCACGGGTGCAAACTGGTCTTTGACGATTATCCGATTTCTCTCCTTCCAGATAGTCCACATGAGGAAACCCGGAATTTTCTTCCATAAGAAGTTTAATATTTTTCTTTGATATGGGTTCTTGTCCTAGTTGTGAACAATGGCTATGATGTCCCCATGTATTCTTCCTTCCTTTCGACATCGAAAACTGACTTTTTCCCAAAGCTTGCACGCTAGATGACAAGAGTGCATAAGATGCTTTATGGATTCCTCTTCTTGTCTACAATTGGGGCACATTGAGGGCCCACGATAGTTCCTCTTCCTGAGATTGTCCCATGTGAGGACTTTGTTTTGACATAAAAGCCAGAGAAAGGTTGAGATTTTTGGCCAAATGTTAGGTTCCCATACTTTTCTCTAGAGAGGGTCTTTGACCATATGTTCCTTGATAATGATATTATAAGCCTCCTTGGATGTGAAGGTACCTTTCTCTTCATAGCCCCATCTAAGGATATCCCTTTCGTCTAAGTGCTGTATTTTCCTTTTCATTAATTCTGTATCAAGAACTTGTTGAGCTTGTTCTGTACCATGTCTTAAGATTTGATCCACCTTAATCCATTGCTTGTATCCTTGAGTTATATAGGGATTCCAAAAAAATTTAACCTTGTCATAGGTATGCAAATCCTACTCTAGAAGTTGCATAGGAGAGAATAGGTCCTTTAGCTTGGGTTGTTGCTGCCAGGAATCTTCCCAAAATCTAGCTGTGTTGCTGTCCTTAATTTCCCAAAAACTATGCTGTTGAGTTAGGCTTCTATGTTGCTTGGTCGAATTCCAAATTAGGGAACCCATGTTAACATGGGACATTCGTATTAGTTCTTCTGTTGGGTGATTGCTAGCATATTTTGCTGTCCATAAAGTGGCCCTGCGGGAGTTTGGTACAGTAAGCCATTTCCGCCAAATTCGATCACCCATGACCTCGTTACTATGATGGGGATCCCTCAATCCAGTTCCACCTGCACATTTTGGAAGGCAAACTGTGTCCCATTTGACAAGATTCCATTTGCGTATTTGACCTGTATTGCCCCATAAGAAGGAACGCTAGAGATGCTTAATTTCTTTGAGAACCCATTTGGGAGCCGAAAGGATCGAGAATAGGTACAACAACAAAGATTGAAGAATAGCTTTTATAAGGACTAACCGATTCACCATATTGAGGGCCCTGTGAGTCTAGGAGGAAAGGAGAGATTCCAGTTTTTCTAGGAGGATCTTCCAAGATGAATGCTTCAAGGCCGAGGCTGTCATGGGAGCTCCTAAATATTCGGAAGGGAGGACAGCAATAGGGAATTCAAGAATGAGAGCAATGGCTGCTTGGGTAGTGACCGGGGTATGAAAAAAAGGAGATTTTGGATTTGGCTTTATTGATAGAGGCTCCGGAGGCAATCGAGAATTCTACCAGTAACATTTTGAGCTGACGAGCTTCCTGGACAGAAGTGTGACGAAAAATCATGTTGTCATCATCAAATTGCTGGTGAGTAAAGGTTGAGGAGTGATGAAAAGACAGACCTCTTAGGAGCTGAGATTGTTGAGTTTTTTTAATGCTCCGACCCAAGCCTTCTGCCATGATAACGAAAAGGAAGGGGGAGAGAGGGTGTCCCTGTCTAATTCCCCAAGAAGGATGAAAGGGTGAGGAGGGAATACCATTGATCAATACAGAAAAGAAGGAAGAGGATATAAGGCTGATGACCAACCTTACCTAAGGAGGAGAAAAACCAAAAGCAAGAAGCGTTTTTTTGAAATAGCCAACTTAAGCTATCAAATGCTTTTGAAAGTTCTATTTTAAGGAGCATACTTGGCTTTTTTTCTTGCTTTAGGGAATGAATAATTTCATGAGTTAGGATGATGCCATCTGTAATCTGCCTTCCTTTGACATATCCAGATTGCTTAGGAGAAATTATGAGAGGGAGGAGAAATATAAGCCTGGAGGCAATGATTTTGGAGATAATCTTGTAGATTATGTTGCATAAGGCAATAGGCCGAAACTTGTTAGGGGTATTTGGTTGGGCTTCCTTGGGAACAAGGGCAATGAATGTAGCATTCATTCTTGGAAGCATCCATCTCAAGGTTCTCGATTCCTCAACAACCTACCAAACTTCCATTTTTATCAGCTCCCAAAAATTGTGGAAAAAATTGGAGGTGCATTCGTCCGGACTAGGCACCTTCCCATCTTTCAATTGATGAACTGTCGTTTCCACCTCCTGTAAGTTGACAGGCCTGAGAAAGAGTTGGTTATGCTCCTCTGTTATAATTTTTGGAATATTCCTTGTGATTTTTCTATGGCGTGTGATCTATCTATTTGTGGCTCATGATGAGCTTGCTTGAAATAGCTTAGAAGTTCGTTTTCAATTTCTTCATGTGTTTCCTTCTTTTCCCCCTGCTCATTTCGAATATCAGTGATGTTGTTAATCATTCTGCGTTGGATGGTGGTTATTTGAAAAAATTTAGTGTTTTTTTCTCCATCCCTAAGCCATCTTATTCTTGATTTTTGCGTCCATAACGTTTCTTCCCGTTTTGCCCTCTCTAAGAGTTGCGACTCAATAAGCTTTTCCTGTTCTGACACATCCTCTCATCAACCTTCTGTTATAATTCTCTGCTGTAGTCGCTTCATATCTTGATCTAGGGCACTCTGAGCCTCGAAAATATTGCCAAAAGAAGTATGATTCCATTGCTTAATCTTACCTTTGAGGTGCTTAAGCTTCTACTGAAATTGAAACATTTTTGTGCCATTTGGAGGAAATAAGTTGTTCCATTCTGAGTTGATTAAGTTATTGAAATCTGGATGAGACATCGAGAAAGCTTCGAAGTGAAATGGTCTTTGGATTGTGTTACCAGAATGGGTCCATTGTAGAGAGATTGGCCAGTGATCTGACCCTGAGAGTGGTAAGATAGAAGTAGTTAGGTCTCCACCTAAATGTATAGCATTGTCTAAAAGCAGGAATCTATCTAGACGAGAGGCAATTTGATGCAGCCCTGCTCTTTTGTTGTTCCAGGTAAAAAGTCCATTGTTAAATGGCATGTTAATAACCAGTTGTTATGAATAAAATCTTTTAAGTGGATCCCTTCCTTATACTCTCTGATCCTGCCTCCCCTTTTTTCTTCCATCCTATTAATCATGTTGAAATCACCCCTAGTGATCCACAGTGGATGCAGCCTCTCAGTATTGATTGCTAAAAGGCAATTCAGGATTTCTATCTGTTGCATGGCCTCCTCAGGAAAATACACATTAGTTAGATGCCCGTGTATGTTGGCCCCTATGATGTTAAAAGTTGCTTGAATAAAATTCTTGTTAGCATGTATGTTATTGAGCTCAATGGAACGAGCATCCCATATGACTGCGAAGCCTCCAGATGCCCCAGTGGCATCCACTACAACTGTGAGATTTCGTGGCCAAGCTTTTGCTGCAATTCTTTCCAGCGTGATTGAATTGCATTTGGTTTCTTGCAAGAATAGGAATTGTGGTTTTTCTTGCATTCTCATGTTTTTGGGTAATCTACCTTTCCCTGGGCCATTGAGCCCTCTAATATTCCATGATATTAACTTCATTGAGAGGTGTTGTGGAGGGAGTTGATGTATTTTGTAAGCTTATAGTACCTACCTGACTCCACTAGAATTTCTCCTATTCGAATTGTTCGCTGGAGATCTGTTTTCCTTCCACGTTTTTTGTTATATTTGGTAATAAGTCTCCTGTCCCACAGGCTGCCAGTCTGAATACCTAGTGATTTTTGCCTTTGTGCCCTTGAAAGAATCACCTCCAGATTCTCTAGTTGTTGAGCTAGAATCTTGTCATAAGTTTTTGCTTTGCATGCCTACTCTAGGCCTAGAATGTCTACCTGCCTAATGTCTATACTTTTTGGTTCCTCTTCGATGTTTTGGGATTCATTTAGTTCTTCAGTTGTCTCTCTTGTTATTCTAGAATCAAATTGTATATTGTCTACCTCCATTCCTTGAAAATTCCATGCTCGGGCCTTATGCTTGGCAGAGGGAAAAGGGTCTTGGGGCAGAGGATCCTCCTGGAGTGACTTGGAGTCTTCGTGAACGGGTTGCTTATCCTTCTTTTCCTCCCTCTCTTGGGAATCAGGATCTTGAGGGTTAAGATCATTTTGTCGGGCTAATGCTTCAAAGTTGTTGCTCGTGGAAGGCTTGGAAGAGCTAGCTTGAGGGTTCTTAGGATTTAGAGTTGGTTTCCTATGGTTTTTCCTGCGACTGACTACTTTGGTGAAGCCATTTGATTCAGGCTTATCAGATACAGATGGGGATGAAGATTTTTCATTTAAAGGATAGTATCTAAATAAGTGGCCTAGGGCATGACATCTTCTGCATCTAAACGACACATGTTCATAGTCAATTCACTGAACCCATTCAACATCATCATGAAAAATACTTACCGTATCAAAAAGTGCCTTACTAAGGTGTATGTAGACACAGATTCGTGCGTAAGAGGTGTATCTACGGAGTTTTGTTTCCTCTGCAACTTTGATAAATTCTCCCAATACATTTCTGATTTTTTGAAGATATTCTTCTTCCTAGTATTCCATGGGAAGAGAGTAGAGTCGTATCCAGACTGGAGCCCAGGTGAGGTCCTCTTTGTCAGGGTTGAAGCATTCTACCTAGCCCCTGAGATATAGGCCAGCAGCATTGAAGAAATACGACTCTCCATCCAAAACCTTATTCAGGTCCTCTAAGGAGTTAAAAATGGCAGTAAAGAACCCCTTAGGACCTAGCTGTAGGGTCATGTGTCCTTTTGGGTTCCATTTAGCTGCAATCCAACCTTGCAGCTCTCTCTCAGTCGGCCAAAGTCCTATGAACTTGCCTATCAGTGCATGGTCCCTCGTAAACTATATTTGAGCATTAATTCAGTGACTTGGAAGTTCTACCTTGGGACGTTTAGTTGCCACTGGCTTGCATGTGGTCGAGATGACTTTGGGTTATTCTTTGTCATCCTTATTTGCTTGCTGAGAATCCAAATCCGTGTTGTCCTCAGTTTGATCCGCTGGTTTGTCGGCTTCCTCATTCCTTTGCCGCTCTTCATTTTCCTGTGGGGGAGGTGCTACGTCCTCCCCCTAAGGGGGTTCATGATGATCGTATCTGCCGTGTTGGATTCAAATGATCGTGTTGCTGATGATACTGGCAGGTCTGCAAAGGTCTGAAACGAACTGCCATTGCAGAGGATGCAGAAACCCTAGAACAATGTATGCAGAGCACTCCCCAAGCGTTCAGAAGCCCACTATATCATGCCGCAAGTGACAAATTTAACCAAATATACATTTGGAAAATGCATTTCCTTCAACATACTCCTTTCCATTTCCACAATGGTCCTATTTTTTCTTTCTGCAACACCATTTTGTTGAGGTGTATACCTTATTGTAAATTGCTTGTGAATTCCATGCTCCATACAAAAACGAAGGAAGTCATATGAGATGTATTTTCCACCTCTGTCAATCCTCAAGACTTTGATGTACTATCCACATTGATTCTCAACAACAACCTTGTGTTGGAGGAAGCACTAAAACACTTCACTTTTTTGTTTTAGGAAATAGACCCATGTCTTCCTTTTATAATCATATATGAAATTCAAAAAATAATAGCTTGCCCCAATTGATGGTGTTTGCATTGGTCCACATAAATCTGAATGGACAATCTCTGAAGGTGCTTTTGCCCTTATTGACTTTCCTACTTGAAATGTCTCTCTATGTTGTTTTCCCAAGATACATCCTTCACATAGGCTATCTAGTTTTTCTATAAATGACAACCCCTTCACCATGTATTTCCTATGCAGCAAATTTAAGCCTCCAAAACTGAGATGACCAAATCTCAAATGCCATAACCAATTTTCATGTTTGACCTCTGCTTGAAACTTTATTTGTGTGACTATTGCAACTTTTCTTTCATCCTCTTATGAGTTCATTGATAGTTGTGCTTATGCACATTCTTCCTTCAAATCTAATGTTATATTTAAGGGAAACATTATATTTATTGTCATCTAAACTTTTGCAATCATCTATCTACTTGGACACTTATCCAAAATTTTGTACTCGTCATTTTTGAAAAATACAATGTAGTCCTTTTGCATGAGTTTTCCGATGCTCATGAGCTTATGCTTCATATCAGGGACAAAATGAATATCTAAAATGTGCTTCTTCTCCCCCTTCTTTGTCAGAATATTAACTCTTTATTTTCCCATGAAAAAAAATTACTATAAGTCCCTAATGTGACTTCAGATTTCACACTTTCATCTAGATTGGAAAACATTTCTACATTCCCTATCATGTGGTTGTTGCACCATGAATCTAGAAACCATACACACTTTGCTTTCGTTGTGCTACATTACAAGCTAAAAACATTATATATTGGTTTTGATTTTCCTATGTGAAATTTGCACTTGGTTTGTTATTATATCATGTTGCTTCTTTGTACATTCATTTTCATAATGACCATACTTCTTACAATAATGACATTGAACTTGAGATTTATCATACCTTTGACCTTTTTCTTGATTCTAGCTTGGCCCTGAACATGTATTTTTATTGCTGCCCCTTCCAGTTGAGCTTGAATCACTTCCTCTTCCACCTTTGTGTGGGCATCTTCCTATTCCTCTAGCATTTAATCTTCCTATACCTCTACCTTGACCAAATTAAACTTGTGTCTTGAAGGCATGCTCCAATGAGGAGTTTTTTGGTCTATTCAGTCAATGTTCATGGGAAATCAGTGATGCGTGAAGCTCATCCACTAAAAATTATGAGTGATCCTTTGTCTCTTCTATGGCCACAAAAATGGCATTAAGTATTGCTCACAGACTTTTCAAAATCTTCTCAACTATTCTCCTCTCCTCAAGTGTCTCACCATGAGACCTAATTTGAATAACAAGTCCAATTACATGTGTAAATAATGAGTCTACATTATTAGACTCTTTCATACAAATTTTCTCGAAGTCCCTCCACAACATTTGTAGTTTTGTTGTCTTTACTTCTTCCATGTCTTGGTACGCTGTCTAGAGGGTGTCTCATGCTTGCTTGGACTTTATCGCTACTGCAATCCTTGGGTAAATACTTTCATGAACTTCTTGAAAAGTGTAGAAGATGGGACTTTTCCATCCTTCTTCCTTTTGTCCCTCAACAAATCCCTTTATGCTTGTGAGAAGGCATTGTATGTTGCTGCATGTGTTGGTTCTTGGAACCCATTCTCTACCAAATCCAAAATATCTTGGAAAGAAAAAAAACTTCATTGTTATAGGCCAATAATCATAGATTTTTCCATTAAAGTGAGGTATTTGAGAATTAGTCAAACTTGTACTTATGTTGCTATTTTGATTAATAATAACTTTCTCTATACTCCGAAATACGTCCAAAAATATGCCTTCAAAATAATTTTTAACTCTCATTAAAAACACTCACATTTACAGTAATAAATAAAATTTCAGTTGTTACGATACGACCTGAAAGATTTGGGGCAAAGGAGTCTTTCCCTAAAGACCTCAGTTGCGGAAATCAAATCAGAACTAATGTGCCACTAAAACTCAAAAATTTAATACAAAAATTTAACACACTTTCACCTGTTGTAATACCACCTCAAAGATTTGGGGCAGAGGACAAACAGAATGAAGTCGCGGAAATCAAATCACAACTAATGTGCAACTAAGCCTCAAAAATTTAACACACTTTCACCTGCTGTAATACCACCTCAAAGATTTGGGGCAGAGGACAACTGGGAAACAAAATCCCACAACCTGCAAACAAAATTTACTTGACAAGTATGGCTGGTGTCAGTTAAACGCGGTAATTAGATTAATTTTTAAAGTAAATGATTTTCCTTACTGGAATTCATTAATATATTTTTTTTAAATTTCTTTTTAAAGCTTCAAAACATTCAAATTGAATAACTCAATTTAAATTATAATCCTCCTAATTAAAAATAAATAAATATGAAATTTTTTAAAGAAACCACAGTGATATAATCCAATAATTTAAATTATAATTTTCTTAACTTTTAAAACAAATTGATGAAAACTTATAAAAAATGACTACCTAAAAAAGACGGCTTTCATGGATGACATTGACTTTTCTATATCACTTTGTAGAAACTCGAGGTGATTTTTCGGGTTTTGGAATTTCGTGATATGCATTAATATTGCACTGGTTTTTATTGTGTTATAAGCGTTTAATATTCAAATGGTATAACTCAATAATTTAAGTTATAATTTTCTTATTTTTCAAAATAAACACTAAAGAATTTAGCATAAGTGGTAGAGCTAAACGTTTTAGTGGCCCAATTATTTGAGTTCAAGATTATGAAGGCATGCCGTTAAGCTGACTCTTATGAAATTTATGAAATTGCTATTCCTTTACGAGGGTTTTTTTATATGCATAGGCACCTGACTTTCATGGCGGCTATTTATCACTTTCTAGGTGATTAATCAGTTTCAGAGTATTTTGTCGCAACAGAAAATAATATAAAAGTATGTTTTAATTTTAATTTTACATTTCATGACTAATAACAGGAATTTAATGCTCACATTAGTTGATATTTCTTTTTTTGTATCACAGGAATCAGTAATTCGGACAGCCTGGCAACTCGCGGGGTTGATTCTAGCTGCCACCACTATAACCTCAATTCTGGCTGCCACCACTATAACCTCTGGGTTTCGCGCCTGGCCCACTATAACGCGTCACCAATGTAAGTCCGAGGGATTTGAACTAGTGACCTTCAATACGAAGTCCACTTACTACGTACTTCACCGCCATGTGGTTACCAACTCTCCTAACCCGTGAGGCTCACATTCGCTGATATTTCAAAATCAGATAGAATCGAAAATAATTTCGTTAATACTGTAATGTTTTGAAATTTAAAATGAATCACTTTTATTATTCACTGTTTGTAATTTATTATTATTTTGGAGAAAAAGATTCTCCAACATTCAGGGTTTCGGAATTTTAAAATCAGTCATGGCGAAGCATGTTGTGTCCGTTCTCCTTCCTACAGAGCTTCTAATGCCAATTATTAATTTAGAAAACTTATGCCTTCCATCGTTGCATTATATGCCGGCCCTTAACGGATCAGTATCAATTTTGGCCAAAGTCAATTAGTTATGGTTTAGTATCCTTTAATTTAATATAATAATTTCATAATATTTTCTGAATAGATTTGACTGATAAGTATCACAACTTGCAACATGCATGTGCCTATGCAGTTTTCTTGGAATTTTCTGTTAAATTCCATAACAAAGAGTCAACAAAAATGCTATGTTTTTACTCTGTTTCTGCATAGAAAACTGAAAATTTGGTTTTCTGGAAATGGTGTTGCAACAACAGGATTCGGTGTTGCAGCAACGCTGATCGTGGTGTTGCAGCAACATGAAATTTCTGATATTTTAAAATAAAACTGAAAAAATAGAGTAATGCTTGGAAACACAGAAACTGATGAAACAATAACTGAAAGTTAACTTGTATTCAGTAAAGCAGCTGATAAACAGTAAACAAACTGATACAATAAACCAACTTTCTTTATCTCAGAAAGTTGCAGGTGTTCAAACATTGTTGTGTGGTTACAGAATAAGCACAAAAATAACCTGTCTCAGTATTGCAGTCTTAACACTGCTGCTCCAGCAACTTTATCTCAGCACTGTTGTGCATAAGGCTTCATTCACGAGAGCTTGAGCTGTTGTCCATTCTTTCTCAGAAACCACAGAAATTATATTTCAGCGCTGCTGCGCTATATTGGAGAGAGATTAAAATACTATTGTCGCTCACTCAGAAAACATAACTGCTGTTCTTTTCTGCTTAGTAAAGAACAGAACTGTTGTGTGTTTATATTTATAGGAAAACAAATATCTGTGTTTAAACAATAAACTAAGTAAAATATCTGCTGATATTTATCTGTGTATTTATTGCAGAAGAGGCGGTGATGTTTTTCAAGACGGCAGTCTGCAAGGGAATTAATTCTGCGTATTTAATGCGTATTTAAGGTGCAAAAAGTATAAGAAGACTTTTGCTGCTTCCGGATAATCTGTAATAATTGCTGAAGATCAGATCTCTGTTCAGCGTTTATGTGATGCAGTTGGAATTAAATTCCAACACTCCCCCTTAATTTCAACTGTTGCATACCCAGGCATTTCCTGAAATGATCAAAACCTTTCTTTGGCAATGGTTTTGTCAAGATATCAGCAAGTTGATCCTCTGTTCTGCAGTGCTGCAAAACAATCTCACCATTGTTAACCAATTCACGTATGAAGTGAAATTTGGTATCTATGTGATTTGTTCTTTTATGAAAAACAAAGTTTTTAGACAATGCTATTGTTGAGCTATTGTCACAGTAAATGGTTGTGCCATTTTCTTGTTCATGACACAAATCTCTGAGAACTCTTCTCAACCACACTCCTTGGCATGCTGCTGTTGTTGCTACCACATACTCTGTCTCTGCTATTGACAAAGCCACAACTGGTTGCTTCTTGGAAGCCAATGAGATGGCTCCCGATCCCATATGAAACACATACCCTGATGTGATTTTCCTATCATCAACACTTCCAGCCCAATCAGTGTCCGTGTAACCTGTGAACATGAAACTTTCAAAAGAGGAGTATAAAATACCAAACCCCTTCATTCCATTCACATACCTTAGAATCCTCTTGGCTGCCTGCCAATGAGTCTCTTTCGGCCTTTCCATAAATATGGAGATTAAACTCACATCGTGCATAATGTCTGGCCTAGTTGCAGTTAAGTACATAAGGCTGCCAACTATGCTCTTGTACAATTTTGGATCAAAATCCTTGCTGCTGTCTTCTTTGGTCAATTTTAGCCCCACTACAGTTGGAGTCACAGCTGCCTTGCTGTTCTGCATGTTAAATCTCTTCAACACAGCTTCTACATATTTATCTTCAGAAATGAAAACACCATTTTCACTTTGGTCTACTTCAATTCCAAGAAAATATTTTAAGAAACCCAAGTCAGTCATTTCAAATTCATGTTTCATGACTGCTTTAAAATCAACAATGAGAAAAACATCATTGCTAGTAAAAATCAGATCATCTACATATAAAACAACAATAATAATCTTACCGTTATTCTCCTTTATTTAGAGTGTGGGTTCACCATCACATTTATCAAACCCATTCTCAATCAGATAAGCATCTATTATGCTGTACCATGCTCTTGGAGCTTGCTTCAGCCCATAAAGAGCCTTCTTCGGTTTGCAAACTTTATGCTCTTGGCCAGCAACTTCATAACCTGGAGGTTGTTCAACATAAACCTCTTATTTTAACACTCCATTCAGGAATGCAGATTTAACATCCATCTGATAAATCTTCCATTTGTGTTGTACTGCAATAGACAACACTGTTATGACTGTTTCCATCCTTGCTACTGGTGCAAAGGTTTCATCATAGTCTCTGCCTTGTTGCTGCTTGTAGCCTTTCACAACAAGTCTTGCTCTGTGCCTGTCAATCTTGCCTTCAACATTGGTTTTGGTGTTATAGACTCACTTAACTCCAATGGCCTTTTTGCCTTCAGAAAGGTCCACTAACTCCCATGTTTTACTCTTTTCAATTGCACCGATTTCTTAATTCATTGCTTCAATCCATTTATGTTCATTTACAACATCTTCAAAATGAACTGGGTCATCAACATGACAATACAAAGCGAATAATGAATTTAGACCGGTATTAGTGCTTACCTCTCCTTGTTCATAAATCTCATTCAGATTTATGAATCTTGGTCTTCTTGGTGTGCTTGGAGTTCCATCCAAACTTGAGGGTATTTCAGATCCCTGTGGTGTGCTTGAAGAAGCACTTCCTTGTCTTCTTAAGGCTGTTCGAATTCCAGCTTGTGGTGTGGTTTGCTGAATTTGCTGTGGTGGAGGAGGAACCACCAAGGAAGGATTATTTGCTGCTGTGCCTTCCTGTTCTTCTTCATGAGACACAATTGTCTTCACATTCACTGTTTTTTTTAAGCTTCCATCCCAAGCTTCATCTTCAATGAACTGCACATCCCTGCTTACAATCAATTTCTTAGTGGATGGATTATAGTGTTTATATGCTTTTGACTCATCATAATAGCCAACAAATACACACTTCTCCCACTTACTATCAAGCTTTCTCCTTAGCTGATTCGGTACATGTGCATAAGCTACACAACCAAATACTCTCATGTGAGTGACAGTTTTCTTTTGACCACTCCATGCTTCTTCTGGTATTTTGTTCATGAAAACTTTAGTTGGGCATCTATTCAAGACGTAAACTACGCAAGTGACAACTTCTGCCCAATACTCATGAGGCAAGTGTTTTACATTCAACATACTTCTAACCATGTCAAGAATGGTCCTATTCTTTCTTTCGGCAACACCGTTTTGCTGAGGTGTATACCTTGCTGTGAACTGCTTTTGTATGCCATTCTCTCTGCAAAAATGCAGAAAGTCTTGGGAGATGTATTCTCCTCCTCTATCTATTCTGAGCACTTTGATGTAATGCCCATACTGCTTCTCAACAAGGGTTTTGAAGTGGCGGAATTTCTCAAACACTTCACTCTTCTCTTTTAGCATATACACCCATGTCTTTCTAGTGTAATCATCAATGAAAGTTAAAACATATCTATTTCCGGCAAATGATGGTACTTGCATCGGTCCACACACATTAGAGTGAACAATTTCCAAGGGTGCTTTTTCCCTTATACTCTTTCTTGTTGGAAAGCTTTCTTTGTGTTGCTTGCCCAAGATGCAGCCTTCACAAAGGTTGTCTGGTTTCTCAATCAACGACAATCCTTTTACCATTCCTTTTCTGTGCAACAGGTTCAGGCCTCTGAAATTGAGATGTCCAAATCTCAAGTGCCATAACCAATTCTCATCTTTCACTTGTTCCTGAAAGTCTTCTTGTGTTACAACTGCAATAGTTCTTCCTTCCTTCAAATCTGCCCTGAGTTTGAGAGGAAACATTCTATTTCTGGTCATCTGCACCTGTGCAATGATCTTCTTACTTGGAGGTATATCTCTGATTGTACACATATCATCTTTGAAGAACACGTTGTAACGTTTGTCAATGAGCTGTCAAATGCTCAAAAGATTACATTTTAGACCAGGTACATAGTATACCTCTGGCACAATCATCTGTTCTCTATTTCTTGCTCAGATACTGACTCTGCCCTTACCCTTGACAAATATCTTACTATCAGTCCCTATTGTTACCTCAGATTTCACATTTTCATCCAGATTGGAAAACATTGCAATATTTCCAGTCATGTGATTACTATAACCTGAGTCTAAGAACCAAATATCTTCTTGTTTGTCTTGTGCAATGTTACATGTTAACAACACATTCTTTGGATTCTTATTTTCTTCATTTGCAAAATTAACATTCTGCCTACTATTCATGTCATTTTGTTTTTTCCTACATTCATTGGCATAGTGCCCATATTTCTTACAATAATGACATTGGACTTGGGATTTGTCATACCTTTGTCCATGAGCTTGCTGTTTGCTTGAACCTTCATCTTGGTTCTGATTGCAGCTCCTTCCGCTTGTGCTTGCAGGATAATATCTTTCCTGTTTTGGCTTCTTCCACGACCTCTGTTATTTGCTTTGCTTCGACCTTTTCTTTGGCTGAAAGACATCTGAGTCTTGAATGCTTGCTCAAAAGAGGAATCTGTTCCTCTACTCAGTCTGTGTTCATGAGACATAAGAGAAGCACTCAGTTCATCTACCGTGAACTGTGAGAGATCTTTTGTTTCTTCTATTGCTACCACAACAGCTTCAAATCTTGAGGGTAAACATCTCAAGATCTTCTCTACGATCCTTCTTTCTTCAAGGATTTCACCATGAGATCTTATCTGGGTTATCAGCCCAATAACCTGAGTGAAGAATGAATCTATTGTATCAGATTCCTTCATGCTGAGTGTTTCAAAGTCTCTCCTCAACATCTGCAACTTTGCAGTCTTCACCTTCTCCATGCCTTGATAGACAGTTTTGAGAATATCCCATGCTTCTTTGGATTTTGTTGCTGCTGCAATCTGTAGAAAAATACTTTCATGTACTGATTGGAAGAGGAAAAATAGAGCTTTGGCATCCTTCTTCATGTCGCTTTTCAACTGGTCTCTTTCTTCTATTGTCAAAGCAGCCAATGTTGTTGCATCTACAGGTTCAGCATAGCCAGTTTCAACCAGCTCCCATATTTGTTGAGAAGCAAACAATGTTTTCATTGTTATGGACCAATAATTGTGATTTTTGCCATTAAACTGTGGCAATTGGGAATTTGTCAAACCTGTTCCAGCATCTGCCATCTTAACTATGTATAGGTAAAGAAGAGATACTGACTGTAAAATTAAAAACAAGCAAAAACTTTCTCTGCTGGAAAAATCTGCTCAATAATCTTCTTACATCTCCTACAGTGAAAAACAAACTCTATTTTTGACTCACTGAGTGCCTAGACTAGCTCTGATACCATGTTGGAATTTTCTTTTAAATTCCATAACAAACAATCAACAAAAAATGCTCTGTTTTTACTCTGTTTCTGCACAGAAAACTGAAAAAATTATTTTTTGGAAATGGTGTTGTAGCAACAGGATTCGGTGTTGTAGCAACGCTGATCGTGGTGTTGCAGCAACAGGAAATTTCTAATATTTTAAAATAAAAACTGAAAAAATAGAGTAATGCTTGGCAACATAGAAACTGATGAAACAATAACTGAAACTTAACTTGTATTCAGTAAAACAGCTGATAAACAATAAAGAAACTGATACAATAAACCAACTTTCTTTATCTCAGAAAGTTGCAGGTGTTCAAACACTGCTGTGTGGTTACAGAATAAGCACAAAAATAACCTGTCTCAGTATTGCAGTCTCAACACTGCTGCTCCAGCAACTTTATCTCAGCACATCTATGCATAAGGCTTCATTCATGAGAGCTCGAGTTGCTGTCCATTCTTTCTCAGAAACCACAGAAATTATATTTCAGCGCTGCTGCGCTATATTGTAGAGAGATTATAAAACTGTTGCCGCTCACTCAGAAAACAGAACTGTTGTTCTTTTCTGCTTAGTAAAGAACAGAACTGCTGTGCGTTTATATTTATAGGAAAACAAATATTTGTGTTTAAACAATAAACTAAGTAAAATATCTGCTGATATTTATCTGTGTATTTATTTCAGAAGAGGCGGTGATGCTTTTCAAGACGGCAGTCTGCAGGGGAATTAATTCTGCGTATTTAATGTGTATTTAAGGTGCAAAAAATATCAGAAGACTTTTGCTGCTTCCGGATAATCTGCAATAACTGCTGAAGATCAGATCTCTATTTAGCATTTATGTGATGCAGTTGGAATTAAATTCCAACAAGTTCTTCATTGACTGTTTAGAAAAATATCTACATCAGGTCACTGTTTTGTAGCTTTTCTTTCCTGAGATTTAGTTGCTCACCTATTATTTTTTCAGTTTCTCACATGGTATTTGATGGCTCACAAGATATTTGATGGAGAAGGAACTACGATCTAACTTTGGTGTATATTTGGACAACAAATTTACGAAATTGTAAATCAAACTAGATGATACGATGAGGAAAATTTTAAGAAAACACGGGTTAAACTACATCCAATGCGTGTTGGTAAATGATAACAATAATCACTGAATTACTCTATCCAAAACGAAATATGAGCAATAATATGATATAGCTTGATGTACCATCTTTCACTAAAATGCTTTGAAGACCAAATTTATCGACTTGATAAGCATTTCCTCAATTTCCCCTGTCAATGTGCCCTACTTTCCTTGATCGATGTCAAAAACATGGCAACTCAGAGAGTATAGGGATCCATGAATCCTGACCAAATAACCCTAGTGGAATTGCATGAATGATCCTTGGGGTGAAGGCATTTCAAGGAGACTGCTCACTCAAAACAGGGCATCCATTTTTATAAGAATTTTTGTGTGTTTTTAACAAAGTGTGAATGTTAGATTTTGTATTGAGAATGAATTACATTAGTTGGTTCAAAATATCGACCCTCAATGCAAAAAAACTATTTTCTAAAGTGTAAATATTGTTGTCACTTATTCTAATGGTGTTGTAATGATGTCTCAATTGACTATTGGTTTCAGAAATATAAAAGCTCGCCACATAAAAACATGTGTGTTCTAAAGTTCTTAGTTAAAAAATACTTTTATATCAACTCATAACGAAACATACGTTTTTTATTTTTTTATCAGAAAATAATAGTGGATAAGTTAGAATTTAGTATATCACTTTTTAGAAGACAAACATTTGACTTCTTTATGGAATGTTTTGTGTGGTATCTCCACTTAATGTTTGAGAAGTGCAATCAGTACATTGTATAAGTTTTGAGACAAGCTCACTAAATTAGCTCATAAACAAAATAACAAGTCACTTAAGAAGTCAAGTAGTTTCTCTAAGATACTTGATGAAGTCCATAAGTGCTATAGTGATGAATATGACTTCCAAAAGTAATGGACAATGGGTCGACTCCTTGTTCATCTGCGGCCCTTAACAGAATCGATTCACCAGAACCTCCGAGATCAAGAACATCCGCGGGTTAAGAACCTTAGTGTATGCCTCAATCCCTTTGGCAAACCCTAATTTCATAGAGTCAAAATTACCTCGCTTGCTAAGGAGAACATTCTCTAGATAGCTCCCAGCTTCCCAAAAATAGCTGCTGGCTCTCCGTCCGCCTCTCGGGGGCAAGCTCCCGCCCATATCGTCAGTGAAGCCCCAGCTGCCACTATCCAGGTGGTCCAGGCTTCACTCGATGAGGATTTGAAGTTCTCTGAAAGTGCTCTAATATGCGGATTCAATGGTTTTTGGCCGCAGCTGACAGATCTCCACAGTGGGATCTTGGAGGTATCTCGGAGGTATGGAAGCCTATGCAATTAATATCTACCCCTATGCTGGAGGTTTCTTTATAGTAGATTTTGAAAACCGTGAAAGAAGACAATGTATTCTAGATTCCGGCCCTTGGTTTTGGGATAAATCAAGCCTATTCATGAGGCCATGGAACCCATCATTCGATCCCTCAGCAACAGCCATAACCTCAACACCAGTTTGGGTGAGATTTCCAAACCTACTCTTGCATCTCTAGAATTTCTCTTCAATAGAAGCCATTGAAAATGCAATTGGGAAATTTTACTGCAAGTGCCCAGAAACAGAGGAATATGCCAGAACCACGTATGCATGCATCTGTGTGGAAATGGACTTCAACATCGGATCCCAACTGAAATACACCTAACAAGTAAAGACTATATGTGGAACCAGAAACTCGACTATGAAAGTGTCCTCTTCACATGTCGATCTTGCTTTGAGATAGGCCACCTAGCCAAAAATTGCCCAAAAGCCTCCCACAAAAATTTTGCTAGAAAAAATCACCACAAATCTACATGGTGGGAAGGAGCACAAAAAGAATGCTACACTGTGATCCAAGAAGAATACTCTCGAGAAAACTCTGAATTACAAGAAATCGAGTAAGATAGAAACAACTCCGAAGACAAGCAGGGGAAAGCCCCGCCCAACAACAGAAAGGTGAACTCAACAACCCCTCAAGGATCCACAGTTATGAGGTTTCTAGTAACGCGCAAAATAAATCTTCATTTAACAGCAAAGCAGATCTCCTAGACCAAACTTCTTCTCTGACTATCTCCAAAAGGACGAACACAATTGGTCGCGAAGCTAAGACACCAATGTCCCAAGAACCAGAAGAGATGTAGGAGATACAAGAGAAAGAAAGTTGTAAGATCGTAGAGAAGGAAAAGAAAGCTACATCACCAATCTCGCCAAGAAAAACAAGGAGCCAGACAATTAGAAATTAAGAAATTATAGGTCCAATAGACCAATTTGGCCTCAGTGGACGTTAACCATCATCATCATCATCATCATCAATAAACTTGTGGTGCTCCCAATGGGTGTGAGGGCACACAAGTGACCATATGGGTCTCCAAGAGTCATCTCTAAGGGCTCATATGATGGTGTAAGTGATGCCACATCAGCATACAAATGTTGGGTCATCTGCCAAGTGCATGGTACAACTGTGGAGTTGTGAGGGCAAAGGTGAACCATGTCCATCTTCCTGGTCCAATAGGTGAATGTCAAGCAATATCTAAATATCTCTGTGGATCCACTAAGTGTTGTCTACTATTGTGGAGGCCCATGACTCTCAACAGAGACCTTACATGTGGTAGTGAAGCTCTCTCGAAGGTTAAGACCTCGTATAGGGAGACGAAACACAAAATGGAGACCACCTGCATTTTTGCATAAAATCTAATGCGACCCTAGCCTTCCAGTCCAACAAGTCATGAGTTTCGGATTATTTTATCGTCACAGAAGATAATATAAAAAATATGTTTTAATTTTGAACTCCACAAGTAATAACAGGATTTAAAATTCGCTCTGGTTGATATTTCAAAATCAGACGGAATAGCAAATAATTTCGTTAATAATGTGAAGTTTTGAGATAAAAAATAATCACTGCTCATTTATTTTATTATTAATCGTTTTAAATTTTTATTATTTCTGAGAAATAATTTATCCAAAGTTTAGTGTTTCGATTCAATCAACAATTTCAAATTCAATCACGAGTAAACATCTCTGACAAAATAGGGACCCATGTTGTGGGCGGGTTTCACGTTTCAAAGCAAAGTTCAATTTTGAATTCAATCATGAGGAAACATATCTGGTAATGTATGGATCTATGTTGTCTCCGTTGTCGTTGCCAGAGGGCGGCTAATGTCAGCTATTACTTTAGAAACTTATCCATTCCATGCTTTCATTTTATGCTGGCCCCGAAAAAGATGATAACAGTTTTTTCAAATTAACAAATACCAATATTGGGCAAAGTCAACTAGTTTTGGTGCAGGGCCTCTTATTTTAATATTCTACCTTCACATTATTTTCTGAATCGATTTGACTGGTAAATATCATAATTTGAAACATGCATGTGCCGACACAGTTCGTCATCGTCAGTTTTGAAAAATATCTACATCGGGCTACTTTTGTGCAGCTTTCCGTTCCTGATATTTAGTTGCTCATCTTTTAGTCTTTCAGTTTCCCATATTTGATGGTGAGGGCACTACGATGTAACTTTGGTGTAAAATTAAGAAAATAGGTGCCCAACTATGTACGTTGCTAGTAATGTTAGGTACATTGGGTAAGTTTGACAACTTGGTAAAGATATGGTTTTCTGCTTTAGATTTAGAAGAATTTATGGTTGTCTTTATATTTATTATTTCAAATGTAGTTTATTTATAGGTCGAAAAGTTTTAGTTAAATTTATCTGGAGAAATAATGAAATTTCACTAAAAATGTATTTAAATTTGTAAAAATTTATGATTTTCTCTATAATATCTATTTCTAATATAAAATATTTAAAAGGAAACAATAAAGAAAAATTTGTTCAAACAACCAATAAAATCTCAATAACAATATCTTTAAGCACTACCATTTCAACAACAATATCTTTAAACACCATTTTTTTTTAATATTTATTAAACCCAACCAGTAACTTATACCATAATCACTAAATAACTATATCCTAACGAAACGTACATCGATGTGAAAACCAACCGAATTCCAGTGAAATTCCTCTCGTACACCGTATGTTTAACTTATTTTATAAATCGATTTGAGGAAGCCGAGAATGGTGAATGTAACAGCGTATCATTAGATGCAGATGCATGCACCCAAACTGTACGTCGCTATTATTCAAAATTAGATTGATCGATGGACATGACTTTAGCCGTGACTGGTGTTTACAGAAACAAAAATTTCTTATTCTATTTGTTATTTGTTATATGTTTCACTGGCATATTTTTATATCTAGCGGATTAAGGATCTGTGGGAATCATAAATTTAAATGGTAAATATTCTGTAACTTGAGGCTCAAGTTTAAATAGTAAATTCTCTGTAATATAAGTGTATTATAAATTTTTCAAAACTCTGAATTTATATATGAGAGCTTGACAAAAATCATAACACTGAATCTATATATCAAAAATGCATTTCAAATAAAAACAAAAAAATCATAATTTTACAGTAAATATCTTTTAAGATAAAAATAACAGCATAATTAAATAACCCCCCAAAAAATGAGTTACCCACCATGTCAGTAGACAATTGTCCATAGAATAATTCGGTGCAGTTTAATTGCTCACATGCTCAAATAAATTAATGAAACTAGAGCTCCACAAATATTAATAACTTTTAAATGTATTTTTAGGATAAAAATAACCCATAATTAAATAGCCCAAAAAAATGAGTTACCCACCATGTCCGTAGACAATTGTCGAAAGAATGATTGGGTGCAGTTAGATCCATTTAATCTAATTGCTCACATGCTCAAATAAATTAATGAAACTAGTGCTCCACAAATATTAATAACTTTTAACTTTTAATTTAAGAAATTTGAAGGACATCATTATAAACGTCAAGTCAGGGAACGGTCCTGTCTAATGCCAACGTAGGTCTCTGTTGATGGTTTACGTCATGTTCTCTGAATTTAGTTAGCAATTGCCATATGAAATAGCAATTACCATATGAAATAACATTGTAGATCTTTTAGTACGCGAAAATGAATCTAATGAATAAATAGTTTTTAAGAAAATAGGGAGGTTAGAATAACCATCTAAAAAATAAGAAAAAAATCTTAATCTAAGTTTCACACATGCACATTTATAATTAATTTCCATGAATAAATAGTTTACAAGCAAATAGGGAGATTAGAACAACTATTTAGAAAATAGAAAAAATATCTTAATCTAAGTCTCACAGGTATCTAATGAACTCACTCTCTCCTAAAATACATTTCTCCATTAACTTTAACACTACCACTTAATAGAGAAAAGGTTCACTAGCACTCCTAACATCTCCCTCAATAACTCAAATTTAATTCTTCCAAGAGTCTTAGTAAAATTTTTTGCAACATTGTCACAAATATTACAATATTCAATATGGATTTTCTTTGATTGAACCTTCTCCCTAACACAATGAAACTATGTATCGATATGCTTGATGTTTTTATGGAACACTGGATTATTTGCAAATTTAATTGAGCTCTAGTTATTACATATGATAACAGTTGCATCTTTTTGTTCTTCTCCAGCATCTTGGAGAAGTATCCTCAACCAAACTACCTCACATGTTGTTGCTACATTGCTTGATGATCTGATTTTGCTGAGGACAAAGATACAATGTTCTTCTTTCCGTTTCTCCATGCAATGACCCCAGACTCAATGCTTAATGCATAACCTATTATTGATCATTGGTCATCTACATTTCTGGCCTAGTGTGAGTCTGAGAAACCTGTCAATCTAACATCAAATGAATCAGGATATTTAATAGGAAAGTCTAAGGTTCCTTTAAGGTACCTTAAGAAACCTTCCGCTATAACCCAACGATTCTCAAGAGGCTTTGTTCCGAATTCCCTCAATACACTAACTGCAAAATCCAAATCCGACCTAGTTGTAGTCAAGTAAATTAGACACCTAACTAACTGTCTATATAATGTTGCATCGACCTCCTTTGAACCATCATTATTCTAAATTTTGGTATTATGCTGTAAAGGCACTGATGTTGCTTTGCACTGATCGATTCTAATTTTTTTCAATAATATCCTGACATAGTATCCCTAAGACGAGATGGTTTGGCTATAATTCCTCTAGAATGCAAGACCCAAACAATAGTGTAACTCTCCGAGGTCTTTCATCTGAAAAACCTGTGACATTTTCTATTTGATTTCTTTAATGAGATCATCTACATATAAAGAAGTCAAAAAAATTTGCCCATTTTCATCAAACAAGGTATAAATATTAGGGTCATTCTCGCTTCTTTTATAACTACGATGTAAGAAAAATGAATCAATTTTAGCATACCAACCTGGGTGACTATTTTAGTCCATAAAATGCTTTTTTCATTCGACACACTAAATGTTCCTCCCCCTCTTCAAGAAGCCCTTCAGGTTGAATTAAATACACTTCTTCTTTTAATTCGCCATTTAAGAATGCATATTTCGCATCTAGTTGATGAATCTTCCAATGATATTTGGTATCTAAAGAAATTAACATTCTAATTGTGTTTAATTTAGCTAAAAGGGCTCAAGTTTCCTCATAATATATGCCTTCTTTCTATGAGTATCCCTTTCCAGCTAGCCTATATTTATACTTGTCTATGCTCCCATTGACTTTAAATTTAGGCTTTTATAACGATTTGAAACCTATGGTTTTTTTCCTTCAAAAGGTTCAACTAGATCCCAAGTTTTGTTTTTTAGTATTGACTAATAATCCTCTTCCATGGTTGCCCTCCATTCAGTATATTGAATTGCTTCTTTATTATTAGAGGGTTCAACAACATTTAACATACTAGTTATAAGAGCATGGTCCTTACCATTTATAGCAACTCAATTTGCCTACCTAATCTCGTGAGTGGTGGATTAGCTTCAAATCTGTTATGATCAGCCCTTGGTGGAATTGGCCTACTACCAGAATCTGCACCATCCACAACTTTCTTTTTCTACTATTGTTGTTTTTGTTGCTACTATTGTCGTTGCTCATGGTTGTCTCTTTCATCCCTTCCATCTTCCTCTAGCAAAGGCATGTTCCATTCTCCATTACTTCTTTCATGGTTTCCATCATTAAGCTGCTCATGGAATAGTACGTCTCTACCTACAAACACTTTATGAATAGAGTGAGTATACAATTTATAAGCTTCAAACTTTGTGAAGTACCCAACAAAAATGAATTTAATGGCCCTTGAATCCAATTTCTTCCTATCGTCTTTTGGAACATGAGTAAAAGCTTCAGAGCCAAAAAATCTTAAACGATTAACTACAGGCTTAAAGCCTAATAAAGCTTTGGATGGAGTTTTAAGATCAAGGATTTTTGTTGGACTCCTATGCTTCTAATATACTACAGTATTTATTCCTTCTGCCTAAAATCTATTAGACTGGTTCTTACCTTTTAACGTGATTCAAGCACACTCCACAAGGTTTATGTTCTTCCTCTCTGCAACCCCATTTTGTTGAGGAGTGTGGGGTATAGTGAGCTGCTAAACTATTTCATGGTCCTTGCGATATTTGATTAAACCACCCTTCTTGTATTCTCCCCCTTGATCCAAGCAAAGAACTTTGATGAATTGTCATGTCTTTTTTCTTAACCATGCTTCTGAATTGTTTAAAATATTAAAATGTATGACTCTTCTTTATGAGAAAATATACCCAATTAAATCTTGTGCAATCATGAAAAAATAATAGGAAATAATCGGCACCTCCTAATGACCTCATTTGCATCAACCCACACAAATCATTATCCACAACCTCTATTATATCTCTCTTCATTCTACCTAAATCTACAGGAAACTCATCACTATGCATGTTCCCAAGAGCACATGTTTCACAATCAACATCAATTTTTTTTAAAATAGGAATACCATTGACCATACCTCATTTCTGAAGTAGCAATAGGTCATTGAAACTCATTTGATTGAATCTTTGATGCCATAAATCTTCTACAGTAATAACTAATAACGTCAAGGCTTAGTGTGGTGCACTTCTTAAATTTAGCTTATACAATCCTCCCACTCAAATACTTGATGCAATTGGCTCCATACATTCTAGGAGAGCTTTAATAACAAAATAAGACTTAAAAAACTTTACCTTAAGGTTTTGATCTATTATCATAGAAACAAAGATTATATATATATATTTTTTTTATTTCAGGTACATACATTACATTTTGAATATGTCTAATAATTTCATCGGGAAAAATGCCAGGAACATTACTGTATGCTTTGATTTGGTACCCTCTATCATCACCAAGGTAGGTATTTGCACCATTGTTTGTTTCTTTAAAATTCTCAAACACATGTCTGTTACCTATCATGTGAGTGGAAGCTCCTGAGTCCACAAACCAAGTTTCTGCTTCATCATCCTCTGCAAAGAATGTAGAATCAAATACAAATAATCTGAGATTCTGAGTCTTATCTTTATTAGCAAAGTGTCATGCATGCTTCTTATGTCTATGGCGACCTTCATCAAACTTCTTCTTCTGGAAGTTTTTAGCTGTGTGACTAACTCTAACAAAATAAAAAGATTTGGGTCTTCAATCACTTCTGTTTGAGGGCATACTTTGAGGTGGTTTTATTTGTGGTGTACTTTCACCTTTCTGTCCTACATTACCTTCTCTCTAAAGGGATTCTTCCTCGCTCTAGGGTTTCAAGGTCATCTGCCTTTCTTCCTCTTGCATCGGGATTCCAATCAATTCTTCAAAATTAGGGGCTTTCTCTCTCGCATTCAAGACTATGATAAACACCTAATAGTCATCAGTCACACCATTCATGGTAATTGTGACAAAATCAATGTTTGACACTATCTGTTTGATGTCAACCAACCTATCTCTGAGCTCCTTGATTCAAGAGATGAACACATCCACTGATTCATTCTCCTCCATTTTAATGGAGCGAAACTTGCTTCTCAAAAACAACAAGCGATTTATTTTTTTGATCTCATAAAGGTCCTTGAGGTTTTTCCACACATCATTTTCCTATTTACATTCACGAATGTCAGGGACAATACAGTCTTTCACTGACAATTTTAATAGCACTTTTTCTTTGTTCTCTGTGTTTTGGAAGTCCTGGATTATTGTTGATGTTCCTCCCATAGCTAGGGTTGGCTTCAACTCATCTCCGCTTGCAATTACCCATGCATTTTTCCCCTCCAATACACTCTACAACTTAAATTTCCAATTAGAGTAATTTGATTTCTCCATCTTATTTCTCTCGTTTAGAGTCTACCAGCTCTTTATTCATCTTGGCATGCCTCTATCAAACGAAATTTTTTCCTCCAAAAAGTCATTAAAAAATGGATCTATCTGCAGATTCATATAAAGGATCTCTAAAAATATATATATGTGCCCTCTCTTAATGAAAAATCAATCCTCCCTCTCTTCTAAAATGTAACATATACTTAATTATGGCGACAACATCGAATATATCATAAATAACTCTCATTACGAATTTTATACCTTTGTTGTAAATTTGCCTTATATATCCAACAACTGTCACCTTGGATTCATGCCAACAGGTCACATAGTTTCAATAAATGGGAGAGAATAGCTTGTTGACAGTATAGCCAAACCGTTATTCAAAACAAGGATTTCGTACTTCGAAAATACAGGACTGCTGCATCTAGTGGTCATATAAGAAGCAACGACATTGCTCTGAATTAACATTGGGTCTTGTATATCACGCACCATAATATATTTGTGAGCGAATTACCGTCATCAAACCCATTGAAAACCGTTTTTAACGTAGTTTCTTCCAGCAGCACCAACACGCATGGAACACCACGCAGCAACGCCCTTTGAGTAAACAAGACACAAGCAACGCCCTATGGGCAGCCTCCACACCACATAGTGCCACCGATCACGATCAGTTCAGCCTTCTCTACCACGCTGCTTCTCGACCACATGGGCCTTAATTAATTGGGCCACGACTCATTCTCCACCACCGAGCTTTGTTCGAAACTGATATGCAGGCCGCCGCCCCACATAGATAGATTCGTTGCTCAGTTCTCAGCTTGACAGATCTTGCCCACGATTCATTGGGGAACTCAACCTCCACATGATCAGCACCTCGATCCACACTAGCGCGTAGCGGTTTCATCGAGTAGTAGATCAATACCATGCCAAAAAATAGACATTGGCCTTCACTGATCCACACGGCCCCTTTCCAAATAGGGTGCCTCCTGCGTGATCTCTTTTCCTAAGCAACAAATCTCAATGCACAGTTTGCAGCTCTCCATACTGTCGCAACTAGTACACAGATCCACAATCACCAAAGTTGTTCATCTCGTTTCTGAAGCAGCAGATCTCAACGCACCTCTTGAGCAGATCCACAAGCAAGTTGTCTGCATAGGTCCGCCAACAGGTCGACATCTCTCCACATCCACATCAATCAATCGAACAACGTGAATTCTGCTACCAAATGTGCGTTGATGGTCCGCGCTATAACAAATCGCTCTAAGAGGAGGATGAACAATGTTTTTGTCCTTCGAGGAAGGGCACTGTGACAACAGAGATAAGCGTGTTTCTTCAGCCAACAAGAGTACTCATGCCGTCACGTCACCATGCCTTCTTTGCACCACTCAGGGCCACAATATTTTTCCAGGAACTCACCCAATGACCAAAGCACTCTGGATTCAACCATAAAGCTAGGATACCATCTTAAAAATGGAAATGAAATGGAAAATAAAGACTTTTAGCAGCTCTCACGTGAGGGCTTCACTTAGAAACGGTCTCTTGCAAAATACTCTACACACTCATCCTTGATCTCAATGAATCAATAGTATATAAAGAAAATAAAGAAATTAGAACAACCAGCTAAAATATATGAACAAATTCCTAATCTAAATCTCTCACATAACCAATGACTCTCTCTTAAAATATATTTCTCCATTAACTTTAACCATTCGAATTTTTCATGGTTTTAGTCCCTATTTCATTTATATCACTTAGCATTGCTAACATTTCATATAGTACATGTTACCTTTTTCCATTTATATTTTTTTACACAAATTTATCTTACTAGCATATATTCATCTGAATTTGTTTTATGGTTAATTATGTTGTTCACTATCATCTTAATTTCTTTTATGGTTAATTATGTGATTCACTACCATGTTCATGTGTGAAGCTAGTTGTTTGTACCTGATTTCAACCTATAATATATCGTTCATTCTCTTGTGATATGCACGATCATTTATTTGCTTTTAACCTGCCATGTCTGTTGAGATTTTGCATCACCAAGGGTATGAAAAAAACATCCCGTTACCGAACATCCTATAACTCAAGTCACCCAACTCTAAATGGTTTAAATTCATATGCGTGCGTCCACACCAAAGGCTGCTAGCCGATCTCATGGCAATATAAATCTAAATAGTTGCCTAGACTATTAATAGAAATTTTAACCTACTTCACTCAATCAATATAGATTCTTTGGCAAATAAGCACGCCCCTAACAAGGATCGGATTCCACGCACAACGTACAGGGTTGTTTCCATAATTTGTCATCATAACTCGTTATGACTCTTTCGTCACGACCTCATGTTAGCATCGACTTCGTGAAATGACGACCAACCTTTCAACACAACTTCAAACGTATCATCTATACCTTGAATACGAAGGAAGTATTTTTTTTCACCCATATCCTCCCACTGGTGAACAACATCCATTTCCCCTCGTTTTCCACATCCATTAATTTTTTCCATGTTGTGACTTCATTCCAGACTCTAAATATCACATATAATACTTGGTGAAATTCTAACCTAATGGGACAACCATAACCCACTCATGTTTATTTGTCCTTGTCATTCACCTTGGGGTTGCATTGATGTTGCATAATTTGTTATTTTTCTAAATTTTTAACTAAAGCTTTATGAAAATGCTCAATATTTCTATTTTCTTATCCATTAAAAAATAATTTTACAATTGTTTTCATATCTTATTTTTTAAACTTTAGATTGGTTTAGTAAGCTTTGATGGAATATAATTTTTCTGTTGTAAATTGTTTTATTTTTCATATAAATCAATTTCACAATTCATTTCAAATTTGAAAAAATAAAAAATTTTAAGTGGCTAACTTATTGGTGAATGCTTTGACATTAACTTTGTGGTGCTTTGACATTAACATTGTTGTGCCTAGCCTTATATTTCTAAGGCTGCTACTGTTCTTCCCAATATTGCAAGTGCATTACATAAAAAAGGGGCCGTATGGTGGAGAGATAGAAAGCTCTACACACTGTTAAAGGCAAAAGCCTTACACAATGGCTTCCTGCACATTACAATTCTATGCAAAAACTCATTTCGAACAACTTATGCATCCGGGCACAATTAAAAACAATGAAAAGCCTCTAAAAGGTTATTAATGTGGAACATAAATATTTTATACACCAGCTTCTCCGACATTACAATAAAAATTTTTATATTCAAATTATTAAAAATGCAGTTGGAACTCAATATAAGTTTAAACTATAATGGTTGTGTGGGAATGCCGAGAAAATACAATTCTTCTCATAATTAACACAGTTCTCTACACAATCAATTTCTCCTCATTACCACTGCAACCTATACTCTACACAATCAACTTATTCTCATTACCACTGAAACTATATATTATGATTAATTATACCTATGATCGACATAAGAGATCTTTCATTTGGGATTTTTTTTAAAATTTCAAACACATGACTAAAAACTATATATTCAAATTAAAAAAAAAAATAGATGTCCAAAATATAAATAAAATTATATATTCACATTATTAAAAATATAATTGTAACTTAATCCAACTTTAAACTATATATTCAAATTATTAAAATTATAATTGCATAATATAAGTGAATGGTTTTGTGATAGCACTGAGAAATTGACTATGCTTGACGTATGAAATCATTTTTTATGATATTTTTGAATTTTTAAAACATAAATAAAAACTATATAATCAATTATTAGAAATATAAATGTAACTCAATCCAACATTATTTTTATATATTATATTATATATATATAAAATAAAAATGAGATCCCATCTTTTATTATGCCTATGCTCGACATGAAAAATAATTCATTTATGATGTTTTTTAATTTGAAAACATAAATGAAAATATATATTAAAGTTATTAAAAAATTAAATGTATCGCAATCCCTCTTTAAACTATCCATTCAAAAATTTAAAAACATAATGGTACAACATGAATGAATGGCTGTGTTGGAGTGAGAAGAAAACATATTTCTCAGCACAATAATTTTTTAGGCACTATCACTACTAACAATATCTCAAAGAGTCCCCATTAATTCATAAATTATTTCATGCCCATAAAACTATTATTGAAGCTTGCAGGGAAAGCTTTGTGTAGGCACTATCACTACTAACAATATCTCATAGAGTCCCCATTGCCAAAAGCATACCTCTACTTAAAAAATTCATAAATTATTTCTTCTCCATAAAACTATTATTGAAGCTTGCAGGGAAAGGTTTGTGTGAAAATATTTCATTATGTAGAAATACTTATGCTTAACTTGAGAAATGTTTTTCATTTCTAAAATATAAATAAAATTATATTTTCAAATTATTAAAAACTTAATTGTTTTAATTTCAGAAAGAAGAAACTTGAAGAAATGTTTTTCATTTCTAAATATAAAATAAATATATATTTTCAAATTATTAAAAACTTAATTGTTTTTAATTTCAGAAAGAAAGAAATAAAACAATATAACGAAGTTGTGCACACTTGTAACTCTATACCCTTTTCCAATGCGAATCTACATCCCTTTTCAATGCCGATGAACACTCAGAAACGATTCCTCTGTTTACATGAGTTATTTTGATTCCAACTTTAGGAGTGCCTTCCCACCATGAAACTGAAACCAAAAATATGTGCACAAAGCATTAACCACCATAAAAATATAAATGAAAACCTGAAGAATAGCTAATGAATATTAATTAACTATTTTTTTTGAAGTATGAAGCTAAAAATGATAACCACACAAGAGTAATAACAAAATGAATAGAAAAATAACTATAATTATTAATAACTTAAACAACAATAGTTTTATGAAATTACTATAATTTTATAATATTGTAACTATTACAAAGAAATTTCTTAACCTATAATACTATCACGATTATTTATTTTCATTAATAGTTAATCATTAATGAATTAAATTTCACACTCTAAAATATATTATATTTAATCATTATTAACTTGACTATTAATAAAGTGTTTATAGTTATTAATTCTTCATCATTAATATTTTCTTTTCATAATTATTTTACATTGACAACTTTTATGTCAAATGAAAACACAAATATAACTATTAAACAAAAATGTTCACACTTTTACTAATAATTAATAATAATTAGTAAACTCGAATTACAATAGTTATTACATTAAGCTATTACTAAACTTACTATTAATAAACTATTGTGGATTTAATTAATTTTAATTCTCCACCATTACTCTTTCTTTAATAATTATTTTATTTGCATAACTTTATAATACTATAGCTATTAATTTTTTATTAATAGTTAATAATTAATGAATTAAATACCTCACTGCTATATATATTGTGTTTGATATTATTAACTTGACTATTAAAGACTTATGTGATAATTATTTGATTCTGATAACTTTTATAATACTATAGCTATTTATTTATTTATTAATAGCTAATAGCTAATGAATTAAATTCCTGATTGCAATATATATTACATTTGATATTATTAACATGACTATTAAAGACTAATGCACATTTAATTAGACCTATTAATTCTCTCTCATTAATGTTTTCTTCTTTTGATAATTATTTTACATGGACAAATTTTCAGCACAACTAAAACACAAAATTACTATTAAACAAAAATGTTCACACTTCCATTAATAATTAATAAATCAAACCTTACACTCTAATAACTAGTAAATTTAATTATTATTAAACTATTATACATTTAATTATAATTAGTAATTCTCCACATTAATTCATTTTTATTTAATAAAATGTTGACAAAATACTTCTAGTTCGAAGCTTGCAATGTGCCAAATTTTTGAAACAGCAATGCTGTGCACACTACTAACTCTACGCCCATTTTAAATGCCAACACACACTTTTCAGCCATTCCACTTTTTGAATTGGTTACTATGCACACTACTAACTCTACCTCCAACATATATTTTTCAGCCAGTCCATATATTAAATTGGTTATTTCGATATCAAAAATTTGGCAGCACCTCCGCACAATGAAAATGAAAGAAAAAATAGCTACATAAATAATAACTCTACCCCCATTTTAAATGCCAACACACTTTTCATCCATTCCACTTTTTGAATTGGTTATTATGCACACTACTAACTCTACGCCCAACACACACTTTTCAGCCATTCCACATTTTAGATGGGTTATTTCGATATCAAAAAGTTAGCAGCACCTCCGCACAATGAAAATGAAAGGAAAAATATCTACAGAAATAATTAGCAATAAAAATGTAAATGAAAGCATAAAGAAGTAGCTAATGGTTCCTGATTAGTTTGTTTAGTTGGTTGTCGTATAGAGTTAATTATGAATTTATAAATGATAGTAACACAATTGTAATACTAAAATGAATTATAATTATTAATAATTGTAATAATTAAATAAAATGTTTTTTGAAATTTTCATATTTTTATATTATTATAATTATCTCAACTAAATTTATTCACCTATAATATTATAACCATTATTTTTATTATAATTAATGAGTTAAACTCTATATATTAATAGCTATTACATTTAACTATTATTAATTTCACTATTAATAATCTATTAGCAATTGTATCATAATTATTAATCGTCTCTTTTAATGCTTTCTTTTAAATTTTTTAACATGAAAAATATTATAATATTATAGCTATTAACTATAATTAATTAGTTTAAACTCCATAGTTATTACATTTAACTATTATTAACTTCACTATTAATAAACTATTTTCAATTTGATTATAGTTATTAATTGTTTCTCATTAATGCTTTCTTTTGACAATCATTTTACATGACAACCATTATAATATTATAGGTGTTAATTAATAATTAATTAGTTAAATTCCACATCACAATATCTATTATATTTAGCTACTATTAACTTAACTATTTATGGGATATTACTCATTTAATTATACCTTTTAATTCTCTCGCATTAATGCATTCTAGTTTTGATAATTATTTTACAAGGACAAATTTTCTCACAAATAAAGAACAAATATTACTATTATAGAAAAATGTTCACACTTTAATTAATATTTAATAATTAATGAGTTGGAATCCCCACTACAATAGTTATTGCATTTAACTATTATTAACTTTGCTCCTCATAGACTATTGTCCGTTTAATTATAGCCATTAATTCTCTATTTTTTCTTTTCGTTGAAGCAAGAGTTGAACCTTCTATTTCATTAATCAATAAATAAAATACATAAAATACAACACTTCGGGAGGAGCCGTGGACCAATGAAAAACCCAATCTCAATCGTTAATTGGCGAAAGGCAAAAGCCTTGACCCCTACAAACAAAACCTCAAAACTCTCAAAAGAAAAACAATGCTAAAGCCGGCTAACGAGAATAAAGTATCGGACCCGAAAAGGAACAAATGTACCAATCTATAAGGATTTCATGTTTGAATAACTCACGAACCCTTGAACCTTTAGAACATACAAAAAACAATGATTCCTGCCAAGAACCTTATGCATCCCACGAAGAATAAAATGCATTATCACCTCCCGCCATCTTCCTAAATTCCATCTTTAATCTGAATCGTCGAAACGCCTCGCCGAATCCAACGTCAGTGGTCCATTTCCCAGTACTTAGAAGCGTGATGCTTACCCACATGGACCCAACAACATTCTCAATCGTTCCTGACCGTAGATCTACCTTGCTTAATCCGACGGCTGAGGATGATATCGCACTGGTCAACATGACCAAACAATAGCATGCAATGAGGGTGGTATTCAATCCTACCCTTAGGCCACATGTAGCTCGCTGAATGGAATCACTCCCATTTCAGAAAAACCACTTCACACTTACAAGGCCTATGATCACCAAAAGGCTGCCCCAGACACAGTATTGCAATCAAAGGAGGAAAGCCTAAGGTTTTGAGGCCGCTGAGAGTTCCCAGATTCTGGCCCCTTGCTGCATCTACTCTACCTGAACAAATGTATGATGTAACTCCCACCATCCTGTCGACCATCCATGAATGTACCTACCTGGGTTTTGAAGGTCGACAATGGCCTACAACACACTAAAGACCAGACTGTGAAAAAATCGGTAATCATAAAGAAACTAAATCACCTGGAACCCACCTCCATGGCTGTGTTTTGAAACACCATCATATCTTCATCTATCTGGTCGTAACAATTCGCCTTTAATCTGTTCTGAGGCAACTCTTTCCAAACCATTGCAACCATGTTTTCTATACAGATCACTCCTTGATTAGCCAGAGTATCCACCAATTTATTGGTTGTTCTTCGCACATGTTTAAAACTTACTGTTCGAAGGCACTGGAGGTGAAGCTGAATCTGTTGAAAGACCTGGATTAGCCTCCATTTTCTTGAGGCTTTTTCCGACGTCGTATCCCAGCTGATTCTCTTGATCGAGTTAAAGATTAAATTTGAATTGGCTTCAACAATCACATTTTAGCGGTTATCCTGTTGAGTGAAATCTAAACATTGCTCCATAGCCATTAATTCCGCCATATTGTTGGTGGCTCTTCCTAAATGGCAATAGAATATGAAAAGAATACTTCCGTTCTCACCCCTTAACACTCCTCCATAACCAGCAGTGCTCAAGTTGCCTTTTGAAGCCCCATCAATGTTGTATTTCAAAAAACCCTTAGGCGGAGGATGTCAGAAATCTTGATTAGATTCCATTATTATTACCTTCCTATCCAGGCTGTAAGGAATAAGTCCATGCAAACCTAGCTCACTGAGAATCCTCAATTCTTCTACTAAAGGTCGGTTCTTAGGGAGATTTCACACTATCGTGCCAACTGTCTCCTTAAGTTGTTTTAAGATCTGCTCATAAAGGCATTGGGAGGGCTTCTTTTCATTCTTGAAGATTCTATTTTTCCTTTCTTTCCAGACATTCCATATAATGAAGCTCAGCATAAGAGCCCATGCAGAGCCAAGAAATTCACAATCTGAAAAGTTTCTTCTCCAGTGGTTTAGGGTGTTGATAATACTCCATTTGTCCCTACCAGTATATTAGAAATTGTAGGCAAAAGAATCCCACAACTTGGAGGTAAAAATGCAATTGTTGAGAAGGTGCTCCATTGTTTCCTCTTGGGCTTCATAGAGCTAGCATCTAGAAGGCCCCAGGACACCCCTCTTCCGAATGTTATCCTAGGTCAAAATTTTCTTATGCTGAACCAACCACATGAAGAGTTTAATTTTCATCCAACATTGATGCCTCCATAGGTCTTACCAAATCCTATCTGAAACATGGGAATCCAGTTCAAGGAGTATGAGTTCTGCCTCCTTAAGATTAAAGGTTTCCTCATCATTGTTGCCCCATCTGAGGTTGTCATGCCCCCCCTGACACTAAAGTATTCCTTTGTTCTAATATTTTCATTAGTGCCTCTGCTTTAGCTTTCACCGGGTTGTCAACCCTGTAATCAAAGTTCCTCCAGGTTTTCCATTTTCCTATATTGTTGGTTTGATCCCAAAATCTTTTACCATAGATAACCCTTTAGTATCTATCTCTTCCTTGAGGTCCCCCAAGTCCTCTTTTAATAGAATAGGTTCTTGTTGCCATTTATCCTACCAAAATAAAGCTAAGTCTCCTTCTCTAATTTCCGAGAAGCTGTTTTCTTATACTAAGCCCTTGTTCTACCATGCCTTATTCCAAATGTGTAAGCCCTTTATATTTCCAGACATCCTTATGTGATCATTATTTTACAAAGTGCTAGCATATTTTTCTTTTGAAATAATAGCCCATTGAGCCTTTCGGTCTTTAAACGAGTGCCATCATAATTTTGCCCCTAAAACCTTGCTTAAAATCTAAGGATCATCGAATCCAAGACCCCCACGGATTTTAGGTTTGTAGATTTTTTTTCCAGGCTACCAAGGCCCATTTCTTTCTTTCTTCCCCCTTGCCCCAAAGAAGGTCTCCTTCTATGGTTTTGAATTGTTGTGGGACTCCTTTTGGTGTTGGGAGAGCTGATAGCATGAAGACTAGGATTGATTAAAGGATAGCCTTTGTAAGCACCAACCTACCAACCAAGTTTGAAGATCTAATAGTCCATTTCCTGATTTTATCTTCCAACTTATTAATCACTCGCTCCCAAATGTTGTTCTGTAAAGGTTTAACAGTGAGAGGAACTCCCAAATATTTTGATGGGAGGATGTCCCTTTGAAAGATCAAAATTCTGGAGATATTCCTCTGAATAACAATATTAGTATTAAAGAAAAAAATCTTAGATTTGGAGAGATTAAATTCCATACCTGAAGTCGTGGAAAAGTCACTTAGGATTTGTTTATACGCAAGAGCTTCTTTAATCATGGCGATTCCCTGCAACATGGTATCATCAACAAATTGTTGATGAGTCAAGGCCTGTCCATTGTCAGAAAGTTGGAGACCTTTGATCTTACCAACTTCTTTTGCCTGTTTGATAGACCGACCCAGTCCTTCAATCATGAGGATGAAGAGAAAGGGAGAGATTGGGTCTCCCTTCCTGAGGCCTCTTGAAGGAATAAAAGTCTCCGAGGGAGAATCATTAACCAAATTGAAAAGCTGGAAGAAGTAACCAAGGCCATGACCCATCTAGCCCAGTTGTGATCGAACCCAAAAACAATAAGAACTTTCCTGATATAGGTCTAATTCAGCTGATCATAAGCTTTGACTATGTCTAATTGCATGATCATTCCAGGCTTCCTATTACTAATCGGAGAGTGCACCACCTCATGTGCTTGAATGATTTTATTGAGAATTTGTCTACCTTCCACATATCCAGATTGTTCCACAGAAACTAGGGTAGGAAGAAGAGGTTTGAGACTATCGGCCACAACCTCAGATATTATCTTGTAAACCACATTGCACAAAGATATGGGTCTAAACCTATCAGGAGTTTGAACCAAGTCATGTTTATGGATCAGGGAGATAAAGGAGGTATTGAGCACCTTCAAAATAGTTCTATTGATTGTGGAACCTTCTACTACATTGAGAATATCGAGTTTGTCTATATTCCAGCAAGCTTTAAAGGAACCAACATTGAAACCTTCCAGGCCTGGTGCCTTACCATTCTGTATTTCTTTGACAACCACAATAACCTCCTCTTCAATCACTGGCCTATTAAGGTTGAAATTGTCCACTCTAGACACCAACCTAGGTATATGTCTTGTTAAGTCCCTGATGGAATGTTCTCTATCTGAACAGGTTTCCTTTGCTATACCTCAAAAGTGTTGAACTAGCACAACTTCTATTTCTTCATGATAATTGATAATATTACCTCCCTCATCCTTGATCAAAGGAATCCTATTATGAACTCTATTCGCCATAGTGGATCTATGGAAAAACCTAGGTTTACGCTCTCCTTCTTTAAGCCGTTGAACTCTAGATATTTGTCTCCAAAATATTTCATCTCTTTTACATAAATTCTCCAAATCTTGATGATATTTGGAAACTTAATAAATTCTAACTTTATCAAAGCCATCCGTGATAAGGGCTTGGTTGAGTTCCTGCATTTTTCTTTCAACAATTTTTTTTGCTTCAAAATTATTGCCATATACATTCTTGTTCCAATCTTTGAGCCTGAGCTTGATGTGTTTTAGTCTTTTTTGAAGAAGGAATATTCTTGCGCCCTGAATATTCAAATCTTCTGACCACCAGTTGGCAATGTTGCTGATGCAATCTGGGTGGGAGAGCTAGATATTCTCAAATCTAAAAGGTCTATTCCTGGGGTTACCAATGCCCTGAACCTCCAGTTGAACCAGCCAGTGATCTGAGCCTCCAAAGGGGAGAACTTTTGCTATCATTTCCTTTTCAATGAGCATAAGGTCCTCTGAGATTATGAATTTGTCCAATTTTGAGGCCATCTGAGACTCTCCTCCTCTTTTATTGTTCCAAGTAAATAGACCATTACTCGTTACAATGTCCACTAGGTTCATATTATCTATAAAAGTTTGAAATACCAAAGAGTCTTTGTTAATAATTCTGGTTCCCCCTATTTCTCTGAAAGTGATTTGATCATGTTTAAATCACCCCCAAGATCCAGGGTATTAATGCATGTCTATCTCTGAGATCCTGCAGAGAATCTAGAAACCTGAGTTTATCATCCATTCATTAGGGGCCATACACATTCATGACCAAGTAGGTTTCCTTATCTCCCACAAGCTAAATGACCATTGATAAATAATCCCTAGATGCCTCAGCATCTATTATGCCAATTTTTTAGGGTTCCAAAAAGTGAGTATGCCTCCTGTTGTATTCCTTTCTTTGACAAACTCAAATCGATTGAGCCATTTGCTATGAATTTCTTTTATTTTTTGAATGGAACATTTAGTTTCTTGGATGAAAATCACATCCGGAGCTACTTGTTTCATTCTATTACTAAGTAATCTTTGTTTTCTTTTACTACCTAGACCCCTGATATTCCAAGAAGTGAACTTCATTACTGAAGATTTGTAAAGGAGTAGCTAGTTAGGTCTTTCATCTTACCTGAATGTATCATTAGCTTTCCACATTCCATAAATAGTGCGTTCTACTTTTTCCTACCTCTTTTCTTTCCTGGGTTTCTGGGTGCTAATCCTGGTGTGGTTTTCATAGTTTTCACACCTTCGCTACCCTGCCTTCCATTGTTTCTTTGCTTCTCTAGCCCTTTGGTCGGAGTTTCCCATATAAATAGCTTCTGAACATTATTGAACGCCTCTGGAGGTAACGAGTCTACCCCCTCCTTGGTTCCTTGTTTCAAGAATCCTTCCATATCTAGGTTTCTTGTATCAAGAATCTCCTGTAGTTCGTGGTCCTCCATTTCCATCTCACTCTGGGACATTTCCTGGTCCATCTCCAGTTCTGCATCACTCATGAAAGTTTCTTTTTGTTTATTAATATCTCGTGTTTGTTCACCTTCTTCTTCTTTCTCCTCCTCCACTGGACATCCTCCCTTTGCTTGATCTACTTTTGTTATCACTTCTTATTCTTCTAATACTTGCAACCTGTTCTGACTAGCCAATTGCCCTTTTGTCTAACGTAGCTTCGGCCCCCTTTTTCCTCCTTTTCCTTTATGTACCACTTTGTGAAAGATTTCCGTATCTTTCATTGTGTTAGATTTACTCTTGTTCTCTATTTTATTGAGAGGGTAGTCTCTAAATAGGGGCCCATTCTCATGGCATTTGCAACATCTGAATGGAATATGTTCATAATCTACTATTTGCACCCATTCTTCATCAAACACTTCCAAGATTACCTCATCTGATAGAGCTCTAGAGAGATCCATCTCCACACATATTTTTGCAAAGGAATTATATCTTCCCCTTCTAGTGGCCTCAGAAGCTTTGACAAAATTCCCTAACTTATTTCCTATGCAAATAAGGATTTTGTTTGCCAGTAATCAAGAGGTAGAGAGTAGAGTTTTACCCAAATCGAGAGCGAGGTAAAAGTCTCATGCTCCTAGAAAAAAATTCATAATCCATGGTCGCATTTAGGGGGCTGCTACTATGTAAAAGTAGAGCCCTACTTCAAACACTCTGTCCTTATATTCAATATTTACAAAGACCACAGTGAAGAATTCCTTTGACCCAAGATGTAGGTCTATGCTTCCTTCTAGTTTCCAGTGGTATTTAATCCACATTTGTAAAGTTTTTTCAGTGGGCCATAAACCCATGAATTTACAAATGATTTCATATGTTTGCATGTGGTCCTCATGCGCTAACAGAGTAGGATCATTTAAAACTACTCTGGGTGTGATCACAACTTTGGGTTTACATGGTCCCTTTTGTGCTTTGTCTTCTATTCCTTGTTTCTTGCCTTCTTCCTCATTTTATTTAGTGCTATTATTCTTCCTTGATTTAGTACCATATTTCCCCTCTTCACTGTTCATTTTCCTTCCTTCTGAAGGACCTCTATCATTTTCTATTGGTTTTTTGCCGCTACTAGCCATAGCCTGCTTGTAGGAGGGAGTCGAGATCCCTCCTTTGCGTCCTTCCATGGAGAACAACCTCTGCAAAAGCCTGTAACCCTAGTTATTCGCCCACGTTCCTGAGCCATCACCTTCGATGAATATCAAGTTGTTCTTCCTGTTTGGAACCGGGCTCACCCTATTTTCATTTACAAAGAGAAGATGGAAAAAAAACCAACTATTAATTCTCTATCATTAATGCTTCCTTTTGATAATTATTTTATATAAACAACTTTTATAATACTATAACTATTAATTTTTTGTATTAGTATTTAGTAATTAATGAGTTAGACAACACACTGTAATAGTTCACGCATTTGATTTTATTAACTTGAATAGTGTGCATTTAATTATAGCTATTAATTAGTTGGCATTAATGGTAAATGGACAATTTTTCCGCACAACGAAAACATAAAAGAAAAAATGTTCACATTTTCATTAATAGTTAATAATTAATGAGTTAAAATATGAACTATAATAGTTATTATATTTAATTATTATTACCTTGAATATTAATAGACTGTTGTGCATTTAATTATAACTATTAATTCTTGCATATTAATTATTTCTTCTTCTAATAAAGTTGTGACAAGAGATTTTCTTATGTGGATCTCTCGTTGTACATAAATCTTTGCAAAAACAATGCTCTACACACTACTATCTATAGGCCCCTTTTCAATGCCAATGCACAATACCATTCATTCTTTTAAATTGGTTATTTAAATTTCAACCATTTTAGCAGTGCCTCCACACAATGAAAATGAAAGAAAAAAGCTTTGCGCAATAGCTAATATCTATTAATTAATAAATTGTGTGGAGTTATTATGAAGCTATAAATTATAGTATCACAATAGTAATAGAAAATTGAATAGTAACTATAACTTTAATAATTAAACTATAATAATAATATCCTGAAATAATTACATTTTTATAATATTGTAGTTATTACAAGGAAACCTACTAACCTATAATACTACGGAGTTGTATTTAGTGTAACTTTTTGAAAGCTTTTCCGGTGGATTTCCGCGGTTTAATTTCCCTAAAATTTGACTGGACTTCATTGAAATCACAAGATTGATGGGTAAATCCTACACAATAAAAGTGCCCTAGGCTTTTTAATGTTGCTGAATTCATATATACAGTCAAAAAATTATTTTAAATAATACAAATCAAGGTTTCACCTAAACATTTTGCATTGTATTCATATATATAGTCAAAAAATTATTTTAAATAATACAAATCAAGGTTTCACCTAAACATTTTCATTGTATTCTGGTGCTGGAAACTCCAAACTCCTAATACTACAATTATTAACTATTTTCATTAATTGTTAATAATTAATGAGTGAAAATCTACATTTTAATGACTATTACATTTAACTATGATTAACTTGACTTTTACGTTTTTATAATACTATATCTATTACAAGGAGAGCTACTAACCTATAATACTACAAGGATTAACTATTTCCATTAATAGTTAATAATTAATTAGCTAAAATCTTCATGGCAATAATTATTACATTTAACTATTATTAACTTGCCTTTTAATACACTAATGTGCATTCACAATAATTATTAATTCTCTTTCATTAATGCTTTCTTTTGATAATTATTTTACATGGACAACTAGTATAATAATATAGCTATTAGTTTTTTTATTAATAGTTAATAATTAATGAGTTAAACTCTACAGTGCAATAATAGACATTACATTTAACTCTTATTAACGACTATTAATTTTAATTATAGCTATTAATTCTCTCACATTAATGTTTTCTACTTTCAATAATTATTTTACATCGACAACTTATATGCACAACTAATATACAAATATTACTATTAAACAAAAGTGTTAAAACTTCCTCACAACATGTCCTATTCATATAAACCATAAGTTGGAGTACGGTGAGCTATTTAATTTATTTTTTTTATCGGAAAATGAAAATGCAGAAAACACTTTACTCGATAAATGTGAGACTTATAGTCGACGACTCCACACATTTCAATAGCATATCACCAGACAATGAGCTAAGTACTACACAACAGATATAAAATAATTTTCATTTTATTTTATATTATTATTGGAAAGAAAATACATGACTTATAGCTGACGACCCCACACATTTCAACAGCATACCAGTAGACAATGAGCTAAGTTCCACACAATAAGATATAGAATTATTTTTATTTTATTTTATATTATTATTGGAAAGCAAATAAATCATTTTCTAGAAAAAAACTCATAAAATTTGTGTGAAAAAATTGAGGTATTCTATGAATTGAAGAAACTTAGCCTATTGTGCAAACCTTAGCTTATTGTGCGGAGCTCATAGCTTATTTTGGAAAATTTAGCTAGTTGTGTAAAGTTATTTATTTTATTTTATTATTAGAAAACAAATGCATCATTTGTGAGGAAACGCTATGCAAAACAAATCAATTAAAGTAGAGACAAAGAATATGTTACATCATCACTATTCCTCTTATTTGTACTACATGACATAGGAGTAACTTGAAACTAAAATAAGTAAACCATCAACCTTCATCCCATGTAAAAATCTCTCTAAGTTGGCTTGGATTGGTAGCCAAGAGGGAATTATTGACCTATGCCTCCATTTACAAATTTTCCTTTCCATCTTGTTGTCCTCACACCCCAATACATGAGTCCTAGAAACTTGTACCCATATGTCTCTGTTCACTATGGGATAAAATAATATGTTATTAGTTTCTGGAAGGTCCACGCTATTCTTACATAGAGCATGGAACACATAAAAACTATCCCACTTTTGTAGAAAATTAGAATTCTATGCAAAGACATACTTAGACTTAACTACTCTTGAGTAGAACCAATGTTAACATGCTTAGTTAAAATACACGAATCATCCACAACTATTACTATGCTAAAATTGATATAGATGCTCGATGGAAGCCTTGGAATACAACATATGCTTTACTTTGATTATTAGAATTAGAGCATACTGCCGAAGAATAAGAAATTCTTAATTTTTCTCTCGGGCAAAAAAACACTCCCCTCCCAACTACCATCTTTGGATATATTTAGATGTTCCACAAAAACATAAAAAGTGTCTCTGTGGGTTCATATATATACACAAAACTACTCTTATGATATCCTCAACTTCCAACTCTTTGTTTCCATATGATGATGATAGAGCTATTATTGAATATATAAATTTTCTATCTAGGATACCCCAATTTTGCCGAAAAACATTGGAAGAGAAATGCATGTAGGTTTGAAATAAATACATTCAAAAAATAATGGATTTTCCTTAAGAGAAACTTCTTGGGGATGGGAGGGGCTATCTTTAGAAATAGCCTCGTTTCTCCCGTACAAGGTTTCCCAATAGAAAAATTTAGGTAGGGCTAGCCAAGTTCTCTTCCAGAGAGTTTCATGTTTAAAGTACCCCACATACTACTTTCAATAAAAATCAAAGAACTAATGAAGCCTTTTTGGCCATACCATCCAACGTGCAATACCTCTGAACGTATGATATCAAACCTACCTTGTAAATATGCATTCCAAAAAAATATGGGAGATAATTTCGAAATTTTCCAAGAGGAAGATGGAGAGGGAGAAAGAAAAAGAGAAAATATTCCTCATTTACAAATATTTCAGATAGTAATAATTTTTATCTACACCAATGTCTATTAGAAAATTGTCACTCTGTGGAGACCATCCCTATGCAAGGTTCTATTCCATAGTATTTCTATGGGAGGGATTCAATCTAGAAAAAGTATAGAACATGATAGAGTACTTTGAAAATGTCAACCATGTTTATCATGCTCCGATTTATTACTACAAGCACATCCCAAAAGTTCCATCACCATTTCTTCAATAAAAATTTGAATATTTCGATGCACAATTCTCCAATACCATTTTTTCCATACTCCATCCTTTGACCATGAGGATATATTATGCAAATATAATATTATTTAATAACTAGCTAACTTTTAAGAAGAGATAGTGAGCTCTAATTCTTCAATAGGAGGATCTCACAATATGGTTCTACTATAGTAGTTGATGTCTCTACCATTCCTTGATATCTATGCCAACCTTGATTTGACCAATGGAATCGTTGAAGCTAAAAGTTTCCAAAATTTTTATCCTACCCTAACATGAATTGAACATTCAAAGGAGTTTCATCGATCTACTTGAAAATATTTCATATGTTAAACCTATTGTCACCATTCATTCTAATATGCCACCATTCTCTAGAATATTTGATAACCGAGGGCCATTTTTATTAGAGATCTATCTCTAATGGAAAAGCCTCCATGATTCTTTGGTGTTTTCAATTCCAATTAATTTACCAAATGAAATCCCTTGGCATTGTTTTTCTTTTGTTCCATATAAATTGATGAATTTACTTGATGAAGAAATTTATAACTCCTTTGGATTCTAATAGAGATGTGAATTGAAATAATATAAGACAGAATGGAATTGATGAGGGCTAGACAAAAAATCATATTCCACTATTTATTTTTGCTTTTGAGAACATTTAACTCTAAAATTGCCCAAAAATTGAAGCTATGGGGGATATGGGAAGGGATTTAGTGCAATCATCTCAACATACTTGAATTTGGTACAAGAATATGAAATTAGAAAACGTAAATTTCTAAGAATAATTATTCTGGTTTGACTATTGGTATTCCAAGATTAACTATGACATTCTTGTGAATTGGTTAACCCTCTCGAGGGTAACGTGACGTAGTATAAAATGGATTTAAACCTAGAAGACATTACAAAAAAACACCTTGTATTAATAGGTCGTTATCTACAAATTGTGAATGACTTATATTCGTGGCCCCCCTCATATATCTAATATTAGGAATAAATTCTCATTTTATTTTATAATTGATTTTTTCTAATTAGGATAAAGGGAACATTTTTCTTAGACCAACAAAGTATTTAAAAAAACCCATAGACCTAACATTTACAAAAGGAGAGATATAAGGTTAATTTGACTATGTTGGAACAACCAAAACGTGAGGGGATCTCCCTGGTAAGAAGTCCCATATAGTCCTTATACTATTTGGTTCAGGAGTCCCAGCAATGGGTCATACAATATTGCCTTAACCATGATTGCATGTAGAGGCAAGTAGGAATTCCTTGTTTGTACCAATGGTGTGACTAGCTCAACAAGCCAAGGAAGTTGTAAGAAGGGTTTTTACACACAGAAAGTGGAATGAGTGTGCCCCTTTGAAACCTTTGGAAACACATAGGTTGGAAGGGAACACACGAGCATAGATACATCACAAGCTGGAAGGCAGGTAAACGAACAATCCATTGTGATGGTTAAACCAACATTGCATCTCAACAAGATTCATACATACATATATAGAAAGAGTCCATACATAAATGTGTAAGAAAACAACTACATATATTATTATAGTAACCAAGACACCTAAAATACAATAATAACATATGCATGATACTTTTTGGCTTTGTTATATTAAGAGTGAAAGATCCAATCATACAATACAACCATGGATAACCACTAGTTCCAACAGTGGAATGTTATAGTCACTGCCACCTACTCCTCCAAAGATATGTACTAGCTTTCCAACGTGGAGAAGCCAAGGCTCATTACAATATACTCCAACCCTTCCCTATGATAAACCTAATGGGAGCTTGACTCCCAAAAGCATGTACAATCAGTTATGAGGTTCTATAAATAACAAAGGGAAGGTTGACCCATCAAATTCCACTTTGTGACTCTTCACCTACCCTCATGACCCTTCAACTACTACATGATTGTTACATTCGACCATTGACACTTGGTCTTTCACTTTGACAAGATGTTAAATTATAATTTGCACATGTACCCATGTGAGGCAAAATAGGCTTGAGCAAGCCATGCAAGATATCACTAAAATTCAAACAGTTGTGGGTAGACCAACTCTTAAACATCCTCGCGATGGTTGACGATGGAAAATTGATGCCAAGATTGGTAGTCCGTGATGGTGTTCGTGTTCTCAATGGTGACATATTCCTGAAAATGAACTCTTGCCTTCTTTGCATCTAGGAACACTTATTTGGCTCCTTTTTCCAACTCATTTCATAGCTTGCATATCTTAGTCTAGAGTGCAGCTAGACCAGCAACATACAGATGCATAGTGTCTGCGTTGATCTCCAAGTGTGTGTTGTTGCCTATGCGCATCAAATTGTCAAAGTACATGTCTAGCTCCAGTCAGATTTGGTTCTTTGAATTTGCCTTGGTGAGTGTGCCAATAGATCGGATCATGTGTGTGTGCATAATGAAATCCATTTTTCTGGACACTCATGCTTGCGAAGCCTCGAAACTGCTGATGAGTTGCTGGAGTTATTCATAGTTCCAGATCTCACTACGGATGTAGGCCTACAACTCTACTAGCTTCGGCTTCATCATCTCTGGAAAATTTAATGGGGCTTCTTTGTATCCCATTTTCCATGTCTACATTTGGTTAGTGGTAGTGTGCAAATTCGACATGATGCGTGCTCTCCAAGCATAGCATTGCTGCCAATCATTGAGATGGACAACTTCCTTATGCACAGTGTCGAATCTAGAATACAACATCCACATGAATTTTTCGAGGGACTATACTTCATCTAGTATCGATCTCTTCCACTTTTCTTTGGAAAGTTATGTAATGTGTTGTACTCCCTACTTGGCCACTTGTAACTCCTTTGCAATGAACTCCTTCTCTTCTACCAAGAATTGAACACACAAGCTAGTGTACATGGAATATGCTTTGGTAGCATCATCTAGTGTTGCCAGATGATTTCACACATTAGATATGATCACTCATTCCTCAATTTGGGTAAGAGATGTGTGGACAGCTAGAGTAGGCACTTTGCATGATTGCAAAACCATATGTTGTGATTCATCGAAAGATATGTTCTACATATGTGCCTCCAGATTGTCTTCAAGGATATTTGTGTGTCCATGATTTCTTGGGACATCTTCTGCTTCTCGATCTGGTGAGCCCAGTGGGGTGACATCTTCGTTATGATACATGAGGTATGTATCCTGATATAACTCTTGCTACACCATGTCTATGTCCATATGTTCTAGCATTTGTTCAATCTCTTGAGCTAACTCCTACTGCAATTGCTCACCCTATCTACTCTGTGCCAGCTACTCGGATGAGTCTATAACCTTTATGGGTGTTGTTTTGTCCATATTTTCATGTTTCTCCTGCTTCTCTATCTGTTCCTACTGTGCTCCCTTATCTCTTTTGTGCAGTCACTGTTCTTCCCAAAGTTGCTACTTCAAACCTTGCAACTCTTTTTCTATTTCATCTATCCTCCATTTATATTTTTTTCTTTCCATGTTCCTCTTGTTGCGATGTATCCTCTTAGCCTCAATCTCTAAAGCTTCTTTAATCATGAGTGGATCTTCTTCAAACATGTAGCTTTGTTTTGCCTCTGCGCTGTCATCAACCTTTCTCTTGCCTTTGTCATGGATAGGTGCATTACCCTTTGTTGCTGCTAATGATGGTGCTCTCTATGATCTTTCTTCACTAACCATTCAACACCTATGCGGACCAGTTCATTGAGCTTGGATAAGTTGTGTCAGTAACTCCATGGGTCTTCCTCCAGCCAATGACATGCCCCGTGGATCTAAGGAAATTTCACTCTCGCACAGTGGTCCTTTACAAAACAATGTGGGTCATATATATTGAAACTTATGGTGTTGAAAGTGAATCTTTTGAACTCCTCCATCTCAACATTAGCATGCTTGAGATTCAATATCTCATACAACTTGATCCACAAAGGAAGAGTGGGCCAAAGTGCCTTCTTCTTCCTATGTATTCTAGTTGATATCCCTGTTGAGATGTGATACGACACTTCTTGCAAGACAATATTGTCCATGGAAAAATTTAGTAAAACATGTGGATGATTCTCAGCTATGTACATCCATATGAATGTGCCAAGGTGTGGGGCATACCAATCTATGATGTCATTCAATGCCTCCACTATTTCGTGCAACATGTAAGGTGGATCCTACTCAAATGTTATTATGCACACCAGGGTGACAAAGTGGTCTGAAGAATTTGTGATAGCTACACGGAAGCTACATTCGGTGAATAATCTCCAATAAGTGTTCATAAAGGTTTTCGAAAGTGTCCATGCCCACTTCAAACCTAGGAACTGTTGGCATGCATACGTTGCATCCAGAATGTAAGCTTTTTGACGTGTGGCCAGATCAGGCCTCTATCACCTGTTCCTTCAATGTGAGAGCCAATATGTCAAACCAATTGCATAGCACTCCTTTGCTAGCCAATTGGTCCAATGCAATCACCTAGCTCTAGGGAAGGTCTTTGTGCTTTCTCGCCCATATGAGTGGCATGGAAAGATGACGAAGTACAAACATTCCTTCCACATTATCTTCCTCTTGTAAACTAGACTTGGTGTTGTCATGAACATTACTGAATGTTTCACCCAACTCTTTAAGATATCATTGGAGTTCACGTTGCTGCATGTGTTGAATGGTTTCTCCATTGTGGTCATCGATTGTGGAAAGTGATACATCTCCTGATGGTCCTTCACCCTGAAGGTAGCAAGATTTGTTGTGCTAACATTGCTCAATATCATCATCTTAGGATCAGTGTGCGAGACAATCCAATGTATCATGTCCGCACATGGAAACGCGAGATACCTGCATGAAATCTGGTATAAGCAAAATTTGTGGATGTTGACATAGACCCTGTGGTCTTCCAAATATTCCTCAAATATGCCTGAGAATGTATAATTGATTTCCTGCCATTTCATCTTCATGTCTCTATAAATGGGAAAGCTCATAGACACTTGTTCAACTACATCTCTAGTTCCACTTCCATCGATGTCCTTTGACCCTACTCTCTTGGAGGCTATTGTTCCTGTACTTCTGAGAGATGGATCAACATCACTATAGATAGAGACATAGCGACACTCATGGCAAGAAATATCTTAGTTTAAAACAAAAACAAATCTGACAACTAGCATGCAACACACCTGGGTCACTAGGAGTAAAGATTGCACAATTTTCAGCGGCAGGGCGGGAGAGGGACTACCAAAACTATAGAAAGTATAGCCCAGGCCATTAGTATATTCACTCACTACTGGAACTATGTAATGCATAGTCCAACCTGCATGTTGATGACCAAAATCGTGCAATACACATTTTCAGTCAGTAAGCACCTTCATGCCTAGAGACTACATTTCGCAATGTTCTGGGTCAGCAGGGCACTACATCCTAGAATGGCACAATGCAAGCCTGGAGGTTAGCACTATCTATATTTGTGTAGTTTTTGGAGGAAGGTAGAGCCTTCACTTCCAGAAATGTGCATTTATGTCTAGGCAAGGCAAGGTCTGGGTTAAGGAAACCTAGATCCACCAATGGGAGAATGAAAACATGAAAACATTTGGATGCACGGTGAGAATAAAGTAAGAAAGATTGAATGATCATGCATGCAAACAATAAATGCAAGATTTAGAAGACGGGAACACATGCATGTGTGTGAAATGAGTCACTGCAATGACAATCGTAAGTGAGAAATAGTGTCATGAATGCGATATCAATGAGATGCAAAAAAAAAACTGAAATGGTGCTTCTACAAGCTAATATACATTAAAAAAACAACAAACGTCAACAAAACCAAGGAAAAAACATTCCTAAATATCGAAACAAGAAGAGTGACATAAAAGCAAAAAATGTCATGAAAAGTAGATTTATCTAGAAACAACTGAGATGAATGTGCCAAAGACTCCTAGATGTCTTGTGGGATGTCAAAACTCAAAAATAGATTTGAGGAATGAGCTCTGTAGCATCAAATAAATAAGTTTGAAGTTTGTGATGCGCATGCCAAAAATTTAGGAAAAAAGTGACACTTGGAGGGAAGGTTCCTGAAACAATATTTCCATGTAACCTCGAGCTGCTAAAAATAGATCCCTATAATTTATGGATGCCTTTTGCATGTTTCTTTTTTCTATTTCAAGAAAATCCACTCATGCATGCAAATCAAGATTGCTCAATCCCGAAGGGAACTGATCAACCTGAAGGCACATGCAACAATCTAGAAGTGTGGGAAAGGGATTTACGTAGTTTCTATGCTAAGTAGGGTTGGTTGTCCCTTAGGCATTGCGTAATTGTTTGGGTCAGGAGGTCATTACTTCCTAGAGTTACCCAATTTTTGGGCTGAAGCCCAGTGTAGGGCTGGATTGTGCATTTTTCTGAGGGAGTCTTGCCTGGCTAGATTGCGCAATTATGTAGCCCAATAGGCAGGCCAACATGATTGTGCAATTTCTGTAAGGAAGGTTGGTTCCCCTCCATAATTACACAATTTTCTGAGTGAAGATCTTGCCCAGAAAATCACCTAAGTTAGGAATGGCAGCCTCTCATGGGAGACAAGAAAGTTGACATGCACATGCTAGAAAGTTGTTGAAACTTAGTTGAAGCCTATGTACTTGACATTGCAAGACACTATGATAAGGACGGTTTATCGGGAGGCTCCAAATCAAAGTTAAGGAAAAAGTTTGCAGGGTGATTGTAGGCACTACAATAGTTTCAACTAGAAAAGTAGTTTGTCCATTTGATAATTGTTTTTTTCAGAATATCATATTTCTTCAGGACAATGAATAGAAATGAGTGCCTAGCCCTATCAAAAGCATTAGCAAAAATGGGATTAATGTTTCCTCCCTTTCCTAATATGTATTTCATGAATGGATGGATTTCTTTATCAATTTGATATTGTTTACAAATTTCCTATTTCTTATATAACCCCTTGTTTTTCCAAAGAATATTTTGGAAAGGGGGCTTAAGGCGAGGAAAAACAATTTTAGGAATTATTTTATAAGAGGCATCACATAATGAAATTGGCATAAAGGTGGAGAATTATGAAGTATTTATCTCCTTTTGAAAAATGGTTAATAATGTCAAATTCATTCCAACTCCCATTTTATTGTAGCTATGAATAAAATATATCATCGAGTGTAAATCAAACTTGATGATGTCCCAACATGTTTTACAAAATAAAAAAAAAAAAATCATTCGGGCCTAGGGATTTATCCAAATCAAAGTATCATAAGTCTTTCCAAACTTCCTCCTCTATCATCGACCTTAATAGATAAGAATTATCCTACGAGAAAAGTAATTTAAGGACATGTTCAAGAATCAAATCTACCTCCATTTCCTATGATAGTCATTTCTCAAAGTATAAGTTCCCACAATGATCATAGGAAACCTCAATAATATATGTAAACAAGAATATGTATTCTGATTGATTATGATGTATTTTACATTATTCCTTGACAATATCATCCTATATTTCTTATGGAAAAATTATGTATTTGATCTTCTTTCAACCCAATACTTCTTGACATTAATTTCCAATTTTATTTTTATCTTAAAATTTATTGTAGAAGATTAGATGTCCACTTCTCTTGCTGGTATATTTCTTCAATGGCCTAATATTTATCTAAGATATGATTAAGTTATTCTGGTCTATTTTTATATTAAAAAGTCTTTCTCATTGGCATGATAATATTCTTTGATCCATCATTTTATTTCCATTTTTATTTCCTATATTATTTTCACCTAGATCCAATGATCCATGTGCTTCATGCTTGGTGACAACATACACAAATCCATAAACAAAGATACATAAGAATTTGAACTTAAAAAAATGAGGGTGATCATCCACATGAGGTTGTTATTCAAAGAGATGGGTTTATGGTAATAAATTCCCCATGATAATTCTTGAGCATAAAATAAAATTATTTACCAAACAAACCATTTCTTATTAAAAGTCAACCTAACCTAGCCATTAAATTTCCCAGGCCTATGGAAGTGTTTCTTCAACTGTACTTTATTTTTAACAATTTGATCTCTATAAGACATAACAATGCTATAAATTCTTCCATGTGCTCCCTAAAGGGATGGCACATCAAAATTCCAATTCATTTTTATAATGGATGAATTGTGGTATTAAGTCCCCTCTAAATATATAATTACAAAAAATTGAGTTCGGGTAAATTACAAATAAAGTTATAGAAAATAAACTTTTATTGCTACGAAATATGAATATATGATTTCATTACAAAACATACCTTTGCTGAAGGTACATGTAAAAAAATAAAATCCATCTAGGGCAACGATTTACACTCCTATAGTTGTTGAATAATAGATGGGGCCTAGAAAATGCATAATCTTTGTAAGGCTCCCTTGAACTTAATGTTGAGGCCCCACATCCTTTATAAATACTTCCACTGCTATTCAAAACTTCAACTTCAACATTGTCTCTTAGAGTAGAAGGATTGGAGATATTCATCTTTGATTATATTTTTAACCGATGATATCCTTGTGTCATTTCCAATCACCCTATAATTCTATGAGACTAGCTTCATCATTTACTTTCATATTTTGAATCATCATTTTAACAAGGATAACTCCACTTGGATTCTTTGACATTCTCTATACTTTATTTAATGTTGTTTTAATTTTCAACTAAGTCCCCCTTTCCTTTCACCTATCAGCTTATTCATTTAATAAATTCCCATTTGTTTTGTTTCCTACTTTCTTACCACTTATCATTCTTTAGCTTATTTTTTAGGTTTACCATGACATTTATTGTCTATCAATGATGAAATTCTTTGAGGATTTCTAAAGTATTCTAGAGAAATGGAAACCTCCTCTTCTCCCAATGATTATTCTTCATCCTCTTCCTAAATATGAATAGGCCAAATGGGGTCATCAAACTCCATCTTCTTGGTATTCTTAAATACTTGATTTTTCCAAAAATTCTATGAATTTTCACAATTCCACCTCAAAATTTTACATCTATCTAAAATTTTATAAATACTACCTATAGACGGTTATTTACGACCCTAAATATTTTATATAGAGTGCAATTATATTGGGAATTTGGAATTGGGAAGTTGATTTTTCCACTTAATGTGGAGTTCACTTCCAAGGGACACTACAAAGGGGGTGTGTCATTTGACAACCAACAACATATTTGAATCAAGAATCTTTTCAGAATTTTGCATCATATTAGAGAATTTCTCCCTTTTAGTTATTTTCAATGCTCTTCTTCATTTAGCCATTTGTATTTCTCCTTTGCTTTTGGATTATTTATGGAAACTATTCATATTCATGACACAACTTACATTTAAAACTAAATTTCTCATAGAAAACACGGTTACCGATCAAATGAAAAAATTATTGATTACTTGTGTTTTGGAGGTAGCAAAAAAGTCACCCAATTTTGAAAACTAGTTATTCCAAATACACATTTTCTTTTTCGAGCATATTTTTTCCACTTTAAATTTTCTTATGTATGAAGTATGAACAATTGTTTTGTTTTGTTTATTTGTTTTTTTTTTTTTTTTTTTTTTTTTTTTTTTTTTCTTCTGAATTTCATATTTTGTCAGGACAATGAATAGATATGAGTGCCTAGCTCTATCAAAATCATTAGCCAAAACGCGATTAATTTTCACTCCCTTTCCTAGTTTTTCTATCATGAATGGATCACTTCCCATATCAATTCGACATTGTTTACAGATTTTCCTATTTCTTACAGAACCCTTTGTTTTTCAAAGAATAATTTTTGGAAAGGGGGCTTAAGGCAAGAAACAACAATTTCAGGAATTATTTTATAAGAGGCATCACATAATGAAATTGGCATAAATGTTGAGAATGATGAATGATTTATATCATTTGGATCAATGGTTAATAGTTTTTAATTCATTCCAACTCCCATTTTATTGCACCCGTCAATAAAGTATACCATCTTATGTAAATCAAACTTGATGGTGTGCCAACATTTTTGAAAAAACAAGAAAAAAATCCTTTTGGCCCTAGGGATTTATCGAAATCAAAGTATCATAAGTCTTTCCAAACTTCTTCCTTTATCGTCGAAATTAATAGATAAGAATTATCATATGAAAAAAATACTTTAAGGACATGTTCAAGTATCAAATCTATCTCCATTTCTTATAGAAAAATTTTGCATTTTATCTTCTTTCAACCAAAAACTCCATGACATTAATTTCCAAATTTATTTTTATTTTAAAGATTATTGTAGAAGATGGGAGGACAACTTCTCTTATTGGTATATTTCTAGAATCGCCTAATCTTTTTCCATTATATCATTAAGTTATTCTTGTCAATTTTTATACAAACAAATTCTTTCTCATTGGCATTATGATATTGTTTGATCCATCCTTTTATTTCCATTTTTATTTCCTAGATTATTTTCACCTCGATCCAATGATCAATATGCTTCATTCCTTGGTTACAACATCCACAAAGACACACACAAAAATGCATAAGACTTTGAAATTAAAAGGAAGAAGGTGATAGTCCACATGAGCTTGAAATTCAAGAGAGATGGGTTTATAGTAAGAAATTCCCCATGCTAATGCTTTAGTGTAAAAATATTTGTTTTTATTGAATTAACCATTTCTTTTTAGAATTGAGCGTAGACTAACCATTATATTTCCAGGCCCTAGACATGTTTCTTCAAGTTTACTTTGTTTTTTTCAATTTAATATCTATAAGAAATAAAAATGCTATAAATTCTTCCATGTTCTCCCTGAAGGGATGACACACGAAGATTTCAATTCACTTTTATAACGGATCAATTATGGTATTATCTCACCTCTAATGATGCAATTACTGTAAGAATTGAGTTCATGTAAATTACAAAGCGAGTATAGAAAAACAACTTGAATTGCTACATAATAGGAACATAAGCTTTCACTACAAAACGTATCTTTCCTGAAGGCAGATGTAAAAAAATAATTTCCATCTAGGGCAAGGATTTACACCCCTAGAGTTGTTGAAGAATATATGGGGCCTAGAAATCACATAATCTTTGCAGGGATCCTTTGAGCTTAATGTTGAGGTGCCACAACCTTTCTAAATACTTCCGCTTCTATTCAAAAATTCAACTTCAGCTTTGTGTCTTAGATTAGAAGGATCTGGGGTATTCACCTTTGACTAAGTTTTTAACCTCAAATATCCTTGTGTCATTTCCAATCCCCAAATAATTCTAGGAGACTCGCTTCATCATTTACTTTCATATTTTGAATCACCATTTGAACAAGGATAACTCTACTTGGATTCTTTGACATTTTCTTTCATTTATTTAATATTGTTTTAATTGTCAACTAAGTTCCCGTTTCCTTTCACCTATCAGCTTATTCATTTAATAAATTCCCAACAGTTTTGCTTCATATAGTCTAACCACTTAATCATTCTTTAACTTATTTATTTTTACGACGATATTTATTAACTATTGGTGAAGCAATTCTTTGAGGATTTCTAAAGTATTCTAGAGAAATGGTAACCTTCTCTTCTCTCCATGATTATTCTTCCCCTCTTCCTAAATATGAATAGGGACATATTCAATATGGGGCCATCAATTTTTAGCTTCCTCGTATCCTTAAATATATCATTTTTCCAAACATTCTATGAATTTTCCCTATTCCTCCTCAAAAATTTTCTTGTATTTCAAAATTTCGTAAATACTACCTATAGACAATTGCTTACAGCTGTGAGAATTTGATATAGGGTGGAATTATAGGCTACATTAGGAAGGGGGTAGTTGATTTTTCCTCTTGATTTGTTGTTCAATTCCAAGGGACACTACGAAGGGGCACGCCAATCCACCACCAACACCATATTCGAATCAAGAATCTTTTTTGAATTTTGTATCATATTAGGGCATGTTCTCAATTTTATTTATTTTCTATTATCTCCTTCATCTAGCCAATTTTGTTGTCCCTTTTATTTTTTATTTTTTATGGAAACTATCCATATTCATGACACAACTTATATTTAAAACGAAATTGATCATAGAAAACATAGTTACTGATCAAATGAGAAAATTACCAATTACCCATTTTTTTTAGGTAGAAAAAAATCACATGATTTTGGAAAGTGGTTATTAAGAATACACCTTTTATATTTGCAGCATAGTTGTGGCACTTTAATTTTTCTTGTGTATCAAGTATGAATATTTTCTTTTAATTGTGTGATTTTCATGTTGATTTAAAAGGTGTTGATGCATCATCAACCCCTTTCCTTCAGAGGGTTTATTTTTTACACTTTAATTTTTCTAATTTCTTCTTCTTCCCTAAGATATTTATTTTTAAGTGTAATTATGTATTTGTGTTTTTCAATTTTTCTTTTCAATTTTTTTTGTAGTTAAATCTTCATTTTTTTCACACAGTTAAAAGATAAAAAAAGGGACAATATTTTAAAGTTAGTATTTTCTATATTTTTATGTAATGTTAATTAATATTTCAATGCACATCGAATAATTGTCACCAAAAAAATAATAATTTAAAATATTTGACAAAGAAATACACATTTTCAATATAAATATAATGAAAAAATACAAATTTTGAGACTTTTTTGTTAAAAATGATAAGTAAAATAAACTATTTTTATGGGAAAAACTTAACAAAAAAACTTTAAAAAATAACTTTTTCATTTCATTTTATGAAACAAATTGGGAGTAATCGAACTCTTTTTTACAAAAAATAATGATTCACATAAAAATTAAAGTGAAAATCAGATAATACAAATATTAAACATATGCCAAAAATAATCTAATACTCATTCTTCTAGTAAAATCTCCAAGTCAAAACATTTAAAGTAAAACTCACAAATATCTCTCATAATTGAGCTTAGTTTTCAAGCACAACTTAAATTTCATCAACAATGACATAAAATCCATGTGGATCATCTTCTATAGCTTCATTATTGTCTTCTTCCACAATAATTTTTGCTTCAGTTCTGTCATTTTCTCTTCTAATGGATCTTTCATGTGTACCCATACCCCATTGTGTCCTTTTCCAATCACTCCATATAATGGTGCTTGAGGTTCCTTTCCATTTTTTTCCATACATGATTCATTAAAATCTCCTTTCCTCAAACAAAATTCTTGCATTGCATTTGGAAGAAATTGAAGAGATTAATTCTTTGTTGAAATAAAAACATTTTTTGGTTCTTTTTCAATGCAATGCATATTTAATTCTGTTTTAGTCACTGCTAGTGTGTAACCTTAATTATCCAAGCACAACAAATAGTTAAGTAAATAGTATAAATTACATAAAAACTAAAAACTAAAATATTAAACTCTATTATATTAATAAAACTTACTTGAAACCTAAGAATAAATAGAATAAAAATATCCCTTCATTTGAAAAAAATCTATAACCATAGTTATCAATGCTTCCTAATTTTTTATAAATGTAAATTATCTCTCCTTTTGCATCTTTATCCTCATATGTTAGCTTTCTTACGACAAGATCGTGAACCAGTACTTGGCTATCACTCTTTCTATCTACTTTATTATCAAGAATAGCCAGATTGCTATATATTTTGTCCAAACCATTCCAACATGGATGAACACACAATCAATTATAATTTGTTGATCTCCAAAAGAACAAATATTCCACTTTTTCCTATAACATGACATAGTAAAATATATATATATTTTTAACATTAATCAAACAAACAATCAATGTCTTACCATGTAAGTTGTATCCTTTAGTTTTATTTTCCCTTGAATCTTGTTAATAACATTGAAAATTGTGTGTCTTAATTGAAATGTCACAAATCTCCAAAGTGGGATGTTTTGTGACTTCATGAAAGTCTGTACCACTTCAATAAAAGATTGATAAGTATAAGGGTCACTTAATGAATTTCCAAATGTCTGGGAAATTGAAACCATGAGGATTTTTGCAATAGCCAGGGACATATTCCCTTTAGGTTATGAGTTTTAATGGTCCACAAATCACCTTGTATAATTTGATATTGGCAATAGTGGTCCGAGCGCATTCAAAATGAAATAAGCAAGATTATATCAAAGTTCAAAATTCCTAAGATATTTTCTTCTTATCCTTTCCAACTTAATTTTTTTTGATAACTTTTTTGAAAGTATTTGGTACTCAATATGCATCCTTCTTTGACATATTCAATGAAATAAACAAATATGTGTATAAGTTATCAAATAAAAGTCATTTGTATATGAATAACATGAATGTAAAAATAAACATATTTTTATGAATCCAAGATAAAAATCTTTAATTATTGTTGTAGAACTTGATTATGGGTACATATGTAGAATATCATCCAAACTCTCTTCATTCAACAGTTGACCATGTGTTCTTATATTTTCATAAAAATCTTATGATTGATAAATAATGTAAAAATTTCTAATAGAGTAGATATGTATAGAGAATACTACGAACGACAATAGATATGTATAGAAAATACTACGAATGACAATATGTTATATTTGAAAGAAAATTATAATCCAAGAAAAAGTGAAAATAATTCAACAAACTTACTTTTGAAATCTTGAGCACATTTTGTCCAATCGAAATTCAGCTTACTTCACATGACATAGTATTGATTTGACTAGTTTGTCATCCTCCACTCCTTGCAATGTTTTCCAAGATTTGATAGTCATATCATATAGAAGTTTCTTCATCTAAGGACCTATCTTACTTTTGGTACATATTATGTGTTTAGACTTTTAACCTTTTGGTTTTTTGTCGAAATTTTCTCTGACATGTCGAAAATATCATCAATTAATTTACATATCTCCCTATTTATAAATGCCAACTAGAAAAATGTTATTCGTTCCTTCGCAATAAATTTTTAATTTAATTTCCACATTTTGGAATTGATTTTTAAGCCTCATTTGTTAATTGTTTCAATACAACATCCTTCTGAATCTAGAACTAACTTTTGTATATTCCACGATCATTTTTTTACAAATTCATTATGAAATAAATTGACCCTTTGGAATAAAGTCATGGCCATTCTATACCATTATTTTCATTATTCCCCAATGGAAATACATTTGTTTTTGTTTATGTTAAATAAGCATAAATGATGCATTTCACTGTTTCAAAAAGAGAGTTATTGGGATATTCGTCGATCAATTTTATTTTGGTCTCTAGTTGTTAATGGTTCTCAAATTCCCCTTTGTTGGGAGCTTGATTTCAATCAACAAAAACTGCATAATCCACTACATATGCATATGGATTGCACCTGAACAATATTTTCAAATTATGGAGATGTAGGTGATGTGCCTTTATAATTTTATATTGAAATTTTCCTTCGTTTGTCCTATAGAATTGGTTGACATTAAGATAAAACGTTTTTCCACGATTAATTAATTTATTCTCAATCAAGTGATTTCAAATAGATTTTTGTTGTGTTTTAATAATGTCATCCTCTAAATCAACACCTGGTGGTTATGATAATATACTATGTCTTTACAACTTTCACTTTGATGTTCACTATTGGCCATCGAAATTTTTACAGAATTGAACCAACCTTTTGATTTTTTCCTTCTTAGTGATTAAAAACACATCTTCTTCTATATAGAAATGTCCATCAATCATCAACTGGATAAGAAGAAAATTTTGTGCCACTCATTTATTTTTGGTATTTTTTTTTCTTCTCTCCTTTAAAAAACAAGCAAAAAGTCTATCTCTCCTCACTAATAATGAAACATATTTTTCAACTTCATCTTTAAGTTTCCACATCTTCAAAAGCAACATGTTTAGCTTTACTAATTTTGAACCCAACCTTAGGGATTCTTTTGTGATTCCTTGTATGTACCATTCAGTGTAATCAGTTATTTCTGCTACTTCCTTCTCTTTTCTTATTTTGGCCCTCTCTGTGGAAATTATTGAAATCAATTCAATAATATTTTTTCTCTAGATATAAATAGCTTACAACATGAATTGGAAATATTCATAGAAAAATCTAAATCAGAAAAATACATTATGTCAATGATCATAATTTACAAAAAAAGTTAAATGATCCTTAAAAATAATCCATAACACATAAATATAAATAAGCATACATAGAATGTTAATTTAAATGCTAGTTGTGATTCCTTCAGACAACTCTGTAGATTCTTCATATGTGACATACTTGACATTTGAGAGGTGGTATATAATATTTTCATGTGTCTTGGAAATTTTGCAAGAACATAAAAAATGTTTGCATTCGTTGCCAAACATATGTCTTTTACTCTTCCCATCACCACGTGGTTCGTCAATGTTAAGCATACCACAATATAGATAGATATGTGTATGAACATCTCTTTCAATATCCTTAACATGCCATATAAAAATTTGTTTTATTTATTTCTCTTGCATTCCTCCATTCAAAAATAATCTTAAATGTGCTTGATAGTTCAGTTGCTTGAATTTAAAGATATTTTTTAGTTCCGGTAGGTTGAATAGTATTCTTAGAGCATGCAAGTGCAACTTTAGATGATGTAATT
>APFE030231532.1:2491-20183 GCA_000404065.3 Pinus taeda
TTGTTCATTTATGTAATGTAAAGGAGGTTGCCCCCTCGAAGAGGCTGAATTCTAAGGCGTTGATCTATCTTTTATATCTTTTCTTGAGCTGGTTTCATAACATCATAACCTGAGTCTCCAAAGTTTCTTTCATCACCAGTGGATCTGCTTGAGCTTGCAACCTTGTTCCGCCTCTATGTTGTCAACAACATTCCTCTTGTGTTCATTGCATCCGGTGTGCTACCTTCCGTTGGTGTTCATGATGTTACTCGTTACGAGGATACTACCATCATATTTTGATGTCCTTGTCTACGAACAAATCAATGTCTTTTGTGGGTAGGCAATTCCATAGACACTTGATCGACTACATCTCGAAGTGTGCTCAGAATGGTGTCTTCGACTCTTCTCTCTTGAAACCATTGTATCTGCACTGCTGAGAGGTAGATGAACAGTTGCAATACCTGGAGACATGGAAACACTCATGGAAAGCAATCTGTCAGTCAAAAAACAAAATGAACTTGAGGATTTACTTGCAACATACATGTGTGACTGATCATGAAGGTTGCACAATTTCGGCCAGGAGGTCAGGAGACTGATTGCCAAGAATGCGCAAGGCACAGTGTGGACTACTAGGAGACTGACTGAATACTAGAACTGCACAATGCACAGTCCAGACTGGTTGCTAACTGCTAGAATTGCACAATGCACAACCTTAGCTGGCAATGGTTGTAGGGTCAGTGACTACAATGTGTAATTTCCTGGGCCAGTAGCCACTGTCCCTTAGGATTGCACAAAGCAGGCCTCGGGAACAACTACTGGGCAAAAAGGCGCATTTCTGAAGAGGAAGGAAGAGCCTTCCCTCTTAGGATTTCGCAATGTTGTCTTGGTGAGGCTCTTGTTGAGGTAGAGTCCGAGCCAAGGCTGCCCAGAGTTGCTGACGAGCAACTGAAAGCGAATGTGAATGTGAATGCATGGCGATACTGAGTGTAAGCATAAGTGAATGATAATGCATGAAAACGGTGAATGACATATTCAAAAAATGGAACAACATCCATGTGGATGCGGCGAGCTGCCGAATTGGCAACCATTCATGCATGCGACAATAGTGAGATAGCAACGAAAACTAAAATGGTGCTAGAACAAGCTAGTATGTATCAAAATGACAACAAACGTTCATTGAAATCAAGCAGACAACATTCATACGAAGCGAAACACAAAAAGCGCAAGAAATGCAACACAAGTCATGGAAAGCGAGTTTACCTCAAAACAATTGAGCTGAGTGTGCCAATAGATCCTAGATGTGATGTGGGATGTCAGAGTTGTAAGGTTGATGTGAGGAATGAGCTTTGCAACATCCAATTGATGTGTTTTGATAACATCAAGGTTTTGACGCACATGACACATATCTAGGGAAAGCGACACTTGGTGTGATGTTTCTGAAATGATCCTTGCGTGTAACCTCCAACTGCTAAAAATAGATCCATAAAACAAGGAATGCCTTTGCATGTTGCCTTGGGAGAAGTAGCCCATGCATGCAAGTTAGTTTTGCTCAATCCCGAAGGGAACTGATCAACTCAACTGCACATGCAAGAGACTACTAAACTAATGGGAGAAAATATGCATTTTTGGTTGGGAGCTAGGCTGGTTTCCTAGGGGATTCGCGCATTTTCTAGGTATAGCAACTGACTATTACCCATATTTGCACAAATTCTATACTAAGAAGCCCTGCTGGAGAAAATTACGTAATTTTCACTGTGAGTGTTGATTGCCAGAATTGCGCAATTCTGAAGCCTAGTAGGCTGCTAGTCAGCATTGCATAATTTCTGGAGGGAAGGCTGGTTTCCCTCCAGAATTGCACAATTTATTGGGGGAGCTGCTCAGCTTGCAACTAGACCAAGTCCGGATGATCAGCTTTTTGAGGGAAATGTATTGAGCTATGATCGACAGGCTGCCTTTGTGCAAGAAAAAAACTAAAGCTTATGTACTTGATGAAGCAAGATATGCTATTGTGATGGTTGGAAGGGAGGCTCCAAAACAAAGCTAAGGAAAATTTTTGGAGGGTGGCTGTAGCTGCTACAACATTTCGTGACACACTAGTAGAACTCCAGCTCTCTGAATGGACCATGTTCATGAAAAGAAAGTCTAACACCTCCGGAAGTATTGTTTAGTTCTTAGCTCCTCTTGGTTTCCACACTAGATTGATTGTAAGATGTAGCATCTAGCAATCTCTTGGTTGATTGACACACATTCCAAGCCAAGGCAACACAACTTTTTTGATTGGGGTTGAGGGGCATATTGGTGCACAAGAAGTATAGTCGTGAGAGTCTTAGTTACATCTTTGGTGTTGCTCCATTACCAGCAGGCCTGGACAGTACTCTGGTGGAGTCACATAGGAACATAAGCATGGCTCCGCTGCCAATGACCCTCGTCAGTACCCTGACGAAGTTACTTGCATCACCTTTTTATGCAAGTAGCCCTTTTCTTCTTTCACCTTATTCATTTTCATTTTTCAAACTTTTTTCACTTTCATTTTTTCATTTTTCATCTTCATCACAATGCATAGCACTTATTCATTCCAGAGGCGAAAGAGGGATCCTGACTTATTGAGAGAAGAAGAGGTTGTTCTTGCATAGAAGTATTTTATTATACTTCTCATGTGCTTGTTAAGGTTTTTCCTCCTCACCTTACTCTACTTGACTGAGCTGACAAGGATTAATCCAAAAACGAATGATTAGAGTAGGTGATACTAGTTAGCGTGCAAGCGGTGTTTTCACCAAGGTTCACTTAGAACAATACATATTTTCCTTCGACGTATCATGGACTAAAAGTAACAAGTTCTTCATACAGAGGTAGGATGACAGATAACCAAGTAGTGATAGCAACACAAGGTCTCTTGTACTTTACCCATCTTGCTTCAAGAGTCATACATGGTTTCATGTGAAACTAACCTACGAATGAAACAAGCGAACTAATAAACAACAAAGGAAATCAAGAGCAAAGGCAAAAGGAAAATCAAAGCAAGTAAGAAAAGAAGAAAGCAAACAAACAAGAAAACAAAGCAAGTAAGCAAACAAGCATGCATGCAAACAACTAAAAGAAAACACTACTCCTACTCCTAAGCTAACAGTGCATGGGTCATCTCACATGAAGTGATACTTCCAATGTAGCCATCGACACATTGGTTGATCCATGTTGGTGAAGGCATGGTTCATGAACAAGACAGTTGTGCGAACCAACAAACAAAAAATATGTAATGGTGAAGACAAGCATACTCCGAGCTTATAAGAAACCATAGAACAAAGATGAGTGAAAGCACATGACATGCATTCTATGGAGTTGCCATGGTACTGTGCTATAATGTGTGCAGATGTTGAGTCTATGCATTCTCTTGACTGTGACATGCAAGCAAACATGAGAAAGGTAGAACACTTATGTTGTGCATGTGTGCCCACTGTGCAAGATTCCTCCAATGCATGAGTGATGGGATCGTGTAGTTCGAGTGGAGAAAGTGAAATCTAGATGTTGGGTTGATCTTTTATGCAAAGCAAAGAGTGATGAGGAGACTTGAGTGTTTCAACAATTTCCTTAATAGAAGTGAAACCAACTTCATGACAACAAGGGTCTGACATAACCATTAGCTTGGGCTGAAGTGCCTCGATAATGGGGGGGGGTTTGACTTCATTGATAGATAGATCATCATAGACCAGTGTCTTGGATAGATTAACAATGATTGAATCAACATCATGATCAAATGAGGAAATGAATAGATCACGGCAACCAAGATCAGAAAACTCAAGATGTTTGTCAGAATCCTCATGATTTGATGAATGGAGCAGAGGGGTAGATGGGAAGAAAAGATGTTCACCCTCTATGTTTTTAATAAAGATAGATGATAGATTGAATGGATTTCTTGAGGAATATGTCTCCTCTCCACACTATAATGATAGACCAACATCCGACGTGTCCTGTGAATGATCGGAAGTTGAAGCATCTGGAAATGAGTTTTCATAGGGGAAATGAGCAGTGGTAGAATCACAAGGAATGTCAAGATGAAGTGGATGAGGCGTAGCTAAAAAGAATTCATCCTTCACCACAAGTTCTCCTTTAGATTCCTGCACACAATCATCATGAATGATCGCACAGGTTGGTTGCATAACACCAACTCCGTCAACAACTAGATCCTTGTTCACAATAGATGAGGAGTTGGGAATGGAAGAACACAAGACAGTGCAATATGGAGGATCAATAGAATGTGAGGACGAAGTTCAAGGGAATGAATCTACATGACAACCAACAGGCTTGCAAGCCAAATATACACAAATATCAAGAGCAAGTGAGGTCAGAGGATGTGACAGTTCAACAGAGGTATGTGCATAATCTCCCACATCACTCTACGACGGTGGAGCTATTGGATGAGGTGAAGGTTGGAAGTCACTTGTGACAACGACTATGCCTGCTCGTGATTGTGCAGTTCCATCACCAGAGTATGAGCTGGTTTCGAGTGATTTCAAGAATTGTGGATTTTCAAATATGTGAAGAAGATACTCAAATCTCCCATCGAGAAATTCCCAATCAATATCATCTTCAGGGAATTGGTATGCAAGATTACAAAAGCACATGTAAAATTGTTCAACAGATTTATGAGGTGCTTTCCGTAATTCCAAAATTTCTTCGTTGAGTGCTTTATAGTCAAAGTGATTGAAAGCATGATCTATCTCTGCGACCAGATGAGTAAGAGAATGAATAGATTTTTCGGGCAGTGTGGCACACCAGTGCATTGGGTGCCCTTGAAGCATGTAGACGAACAACGTGCAGCTCATGTATTCTTCAAAGAATCCATGTCTTTCGCATGAGCCTACAATGCCCACCACATGCCTAACTAAGGCTACATAGCTTCCACCATCAAATGTTTTATGAGACAAGTTATTTGAGAGCTTTTTTGAGATAATGAATTTATTTCCATAGGACATGCACTCTGGAAGAGAAAATCGGTAATTAGTCATGATAGATGTGTAGAAATTCAAAATAGATGTGAGGACTCAACTTGTCATTTGGCCCTCTTTCTAGCGCCAAAATGTTGATGGTGATGGACCCACCAACATGTAAGGGGATCTCCTTGATAAGAAGTATCAACTAGACCTCAGACCGTTTGGTGTAGGAGTCTTAGAAGTGGGTCGTATCGTAATGCCTTGACCACGATTTCGCACAGAGGCAAGTAAGATGACTTTGTTTGTAGCAAGGATTTGATAGTTGCAGTGAGTCAAGCAAGGTGGATAAGAGGTTCTAACACATGGGGGTTGAGATGAGTGCACCCCTTGGCAACCTGTAATAGTACTCGGATGGAAAGGGAACACATGAGCGAAGATGCATCACAAGCTGGAAATCAAGTTAGCTAGAAATCCAAAGTGACGGTTAAACCAAAAACACATTTCAAAAAGATTCATACATACTCATACAAAATAGTCCATACATGCATCTGTAAGAAAGCAAATACATATGTCGTTTAGAGTAACAAGATAGCTGAAATACAATACATCATATGCATGAAACGTGTTGGCTCTTATTATATAAAGAAGTGTAAGTTCCAGTCATACAATACAGCAATGTCCAACCACTAGCTCCAATAGTGGAACGTTACAGCCACATCCCCCTGCTCCTCCAAAGAGATGCACTAGCTCCGTACATTGGAGAAGCCAAGGCACGTTACAATACTTTCCAAGCTTTCTCCAAGATAGTATTATTAGAAGCTTGGCTAGAAAAAATCCTTTCCAATGAGTTATGAGGTTCTATTTATAGCAAAGGGTGGGGTGACCCTTGAAATTCCCCTTTGTGATTGTTCATCTACCCTCATGATTCTTCATCTACTCTATGACTGTTACATCCAACTATTGACACTTGAACTTCCACTTGACATGATGTTACATTACAATGCACTTGTTGCTCATGTGAGACAAAATGGCTTGAGCAAGCCATGCAAGACATCACTGACACTCAGTCTGTTGAGGTGAGACCAACTCTTTGACATGCTTGTGATGGTGAAGGTGATGAGTTGATGCCAAGCTTGGTCGTCCATGATGGTGTGCATACACCCCATGGTGACAACTTGCCGAAGCGAACTCTTGCCTCTGTGGCATCTGATGCATTGGTATGGATCCTTCATCCAACTCATCTGCTAACATGCGCATGGTCTTCTTGGGTGCGGCTGGACCGGTGACACATCGATGCATAGTGTTTGTGTTGATCTTCAAGTGTGTGTTGGTGGTCATGTGCATCAACTTGCCGAAGTACATGTTTAGCTCCAGTCAAACTTTCTTATTGTCTTTGCCTTGGTGAGTGTGCTAAATGGGTAGGATTGCATGTGTGCGTACAATGACATGCAAGTTGCTGAATCCCTTGTATGCGACCAACAACATTGCTCACCATGTCTACTCTGTGCCAGCTGCTGGGATGGATCTTTAACTTGTACAGGTGTAGTTTCATCCATGAATGTATGTTGCACTCCTGTTGTTCATGTTCCTATTGCACTCATTGACTTTTCTGTGCCTCTTCATGTTCTTTCTTGAGTTGCTGCTTCAGCACATGCAACTCCTCCTTTGTTCCATTCTCTGTCTTCATGTGATCTTCATGTCGCGTTGTCACCTCATAGCCTGAGTCCTCAAAGTTGCTTTCATCACTAGTGGTTTTGTTTGAGCTTGCAACCTTGTTCCACCTCTATGTTGTCAATACCCTTCCTCTCATGTTTGCTACATCTGGTGTGCTAACCTCAGTTGGTGTTCATGATGCTACTCACTGCTGCCATCATATCTTGATGTCCTTGTCTATGAAAAACTGGATGTCTTCCTAGGTAGGCAAGTTCATAGATGCTTGATTGACTGCATCCTCAAGTGTGCTCTGAATAGTGTCTTCGACTCTGCTCTCTTGAAACCATTTTATATGCACTACTCAGAAGCAGATGAACGCCTACACTACTTGGAGACATGGCAACACTCATGGAAAGTGATTTGTCAGTTGAAAACTAAAATGAACTTAAAAACTAACTTGCAACATACCTATGTGACTAATTATGAAGGTTGCGCAATTTCGGCTGGGAGTTTGGGACACTGACTGCCAAGACTGCGCAAGGCATAGTTTGGGCTGCTGGGAGACTGAATGACTATTGGAACTGCACAATGCAAAGTCCAGTCTCATTGTTGACTACTGGAATTGTGCAATGTGCAATCTTAGCTGGCAATGGCTGCAGGACCAGTGACTGCATTGTGCAATTTTCTGGGCCAGCAGCCACTGTCCCTCAGGATTGCGCAAAGCAGGCCTAGGGAATAACTATTTGGCATAAATACGCATTTCATGTTCTTTCTTGAGTTGTTGCTTCAGCACATGCAACTGTGTCTTCATTCCATTCTTTGTGTTCATGTGATCTTTATGTCACACCGTCACCTCATAACCTATGTCTCCAAAGTTTCTTTCATCACCAGTGGATCTGCTTGAGCTTGCAAACTTGTTCTGCCTCTATGTTGTCAACAACCTTCCTCTCATTTTCGCTGCATCCAGTGTGCTGCCTTTTGTTGGTTTTGATGATGTTGCTCATTATTAGGCTGCTACTATCATATCTTGATGTCCTTGTCTATGAACAACTCAATGTCTTTGTGGGTAGGCAAGTTTATAAACACTTAATCAATTGCATCCCCAAGTGTGCTCTGAATGGTGTCTTTGACTATGCTCTCTTGAAATCACTGTATCTACATTGCTGAGAGGCCGATGAAAACCTGCAATACCTGGAGACATGGCAACACTCATGGCAAGAAATCTGTCAGTCGAAAACCAAAAATGAACTTTAAAACTGATTTGCAACATACTTGTGTCACTGATCATGAAGGTTACGCAATTTCAACTGGGAGGTCAGGAGACTAATTGCCAAGAATACGCAAGGCATAGTCTGATCTACTAGGAGACTGACTGACTACTAGAACTACGCAATGCACAGTCCAGTTTGGCTGCTGACTATTGGAATTGTGCAATGCGTAATCTCAGCCAGCAATGGATGTAGGCTCAATGACTACATTGTGTAATTTTTTGGGCCAACAGCCACTGTCCCCTAGGATTGCACACAGTAGGCCTGGGGTTAGCTGCTAGGTAGAAATGGGCATTTCTGGAGAGGAAGGCAGAGCCTTCCCTCTTAGGATTGTGCAATGTTGTCTTGGTGAGGCTCTTGGTGAGGTAGAGCCCGAGCAAAGGCTGCCCAGACTCGCTGACGGGCAACTGAAAGAAAATGTGAATGCGAATGCATGGTGATACTAAGTGTAAGCATAAGTGAATGATCATGCATGAAAACAGTGAATGAGAGATTCAAAAAGTGGAAAAACATGCATGTAACAATAGTGAGTGATCATGTAATGGAAAAAGTGGAAAATTGGTGACCGTTCGTGCAAAACAGTTTCATGCATGTGACAATAGTGAGATAGCAATGAAAACTGAAACGGTGCTAGAACAAGCTATTATTTATCAAAACGACAACAAGCATTCATTGAAATCAAGCAAATAGCGTTCATACGAAGCGAAACACAAAAGTGTTAGAAATGCAACACAAGTCATGGAAAGCGGGCTTACCACAAAACAATTGAGATGAGTGTGCCGACAACTCCTAGATTTGATGTGGGATGTTAGAGCTACAAGTTTGATGTGAGGAATGAGCTCTGCAGCATCTAGTTGATGAGTTTTGATAACATCAAGATTGTGACGCGCCTGCCACAAATCTAGTGAAATTGTTACTTGGTGGGAGGTTTCTGAAATGATCCTTGCATGTAACCTCCAACTGCTAAAAATAGATCCCTGAAACAAGGGATGTATTTGCATGCTACATTGGGAGAAGCATCCCATGTATGCAAGTCAATTTTTCTCGGTCTAGGAGGGAGCCATTCAACTCAGCTGCACATGCAAGAGATTACTCGTCTGCTGGGAGAAAATGCACATTTCTGGCTGGGAGCTTGGCTGGCTGCCTAGGGAATTTGTGCAATTTCTAGGTAGACCAACTGACTGCTGCCCATATTTGCGCAAATTTTGGGCTGAGCAACCCTGCTAGGGAAAATTGTGCAATTTTCACTGTGAGTGTTAACTGTCAGAATTGTGCAATTCTGGAGCTCAATAGGCAGCTAGTCAGGATTGCGCAATTTCTAGCAGGAAGGTTGGTTTCCCTCCAGAATTATGCAATTTCTTGTTGGAGCTGCTCACCCTACAGCTGGACCAAGTCCGGGTGATCAACCTGTGAGGGGAATGCATCGAGTTGTGATCGACAAGCTGCCTTTGTGTAAGAAAAACACTGAGGCTTGTGTACTTAATGAAGCAAGACTTGCTGTTATGAAGGTTGGAAGGGAAGCTCCAAAATGAAGCTAAGGAAAAATTTTGGAAGGTGGTTTTAGCCACTACAACACATCCTACATCGTATCAGCTCAACTTTTTCTAGGTAAGTCCACTTTTCATGTCTTTTGCTACTTTTCTGTCGCTTTTTGTATTTCGGTTCGTGTGAGTGTTGTTTGTTTGGTTTTGATGAACTCTTGTTGTCATTTTAATGCATGTTAACTTGTAGAAGCATTTTTTCAAGTTTTTCATTGCATCTCACCACTGTTGCATGCATGAAATTGTTTCTACATTAACTGTCGTCGTTGCGGTGACTCGCTTCACACACTTTCTTGTTTTCCCATTTTCTGAATCTTGCGCTCACTATTTGCATGTATGATAATTCACTATTGTTTGCACTCAACTTCTCCATGCATTCAAACTTTTCATGTTTTTAGTCGCCTGTTGGTGGGTTTGGCCTGCCTTGGCCTGGACCTTGCCTTGGCCGGCTCAAAATGCACATTTCTGAGAGTGAAGGCTCTACCTTACTCCAATAAATTGTGTAAAGGTGGCCAAACACTAGCCTCTAGGCTTTTTCTGTGCAATTCTGAGAGGCAATGCCATGCTTTCCCCAGGAATTGCGCAAATGCAATTTGATGGTTATAATCATTGTTGACTGAAATTGCGCATTGCACAGTTTTCTTCCTCAAAAGGCCAAGCTAGACTATGCCTTGCGTAGTTTCAACAGTCAGTCAACCCGTTGATAGTCTGGATTGTGTTTTCACAGTTTTGGCAGTGAGTCTCCCAGCCTCCCAGTGAAAATCATGCAATCTTTCCAATCAGATACCGAGGTGTGTTGTATGTCAGTCCTTAAGTTGTTTTGGTTTTCAACTCACAGATTTCTTTCCATCAGTTTTGCTCTGCCTCCAGGTATCACAAGTGTTCGTTCGTCTCTTAGTAGTAGAGGTACAATGACCTCCAAGAGAGAAGGGTCAAAGGACATCGTCGAGAGCGCAACTGGAGGTGTAGTTGAGCAAGTGTCTATGAGTTTGCATATCTATGAAGACACTAAGTTGTTCATAGAAAAATATATCAAGATGAAATGGAAGGACATCAATGACACCTTCTCGAGCACATTTGAGGAAAATTTGGAAGACCGCAAGGTCTATGTCAACATACACAAGTCTGGCTTGTATCGGATTGCATGAAGGTATCCCACGTTTCTATGCGCGGACATGATCCAATGGATTGTCTCGCATACTGATCTAGTGATGATGGTGTTGAGAAGTGTCAGTGGAACATGACTTGCTACCTTCACGGCGAAGGACTTTCAGGAGATGTATCACTTACCACAGACTGTGATCATGATGAATACACCCTTCACTAGACCCAACAGTAGTGCGAACTCAAGAGACATCTTGAAGAGCTGGGTGAAAAATCCATCTAAGTTCAAGACAACACCCAGCTAGGTTTACAAGACAAGGATACTTCAGAAGGAATACCAGATTTTGGTCATCTTTGCATGCTGCTTATATGGCCAAGAGAGCACAGAGACCTTCCCGCATAGATGGGTGATTCTGTTGGATCAACTGGCGAGCGAAGGAAGACCTTGCCACTGGTCTGACATGTTGGCTCTCAGGTTGAAGGAACATGTAACAAAAGCTTGACATCCGCCCAAGGGACAACAAGCAAAGCTATACATGTCTGCTTACATACTTGATGCAGTTTGTGCCCGTCAACAGTTCCCAGGCTTGGGTTGGGCATGGGCACCTTCAGAAACCTCTGTGCACACTTATTATAAGTTGTTTTTCGAATGCAGCTTTCGTGGAGTTATCATACCACTTCGTCACCCCGACATACAAGATGATATTTGAGTAGGATCCACCTTGCATGTCGCAAGTAGCAATGGAGGCATTGATCGACATAACAGATTGGTATGCCTCATCCATTGGCACCTTCATACGGATGTACAACGCGGAGAAGGATCTACATGTTTCACCGAAGTTTTCCATGGATAAGCTCGTCATGCAAGAAGTGTCATATCACATCTCGACAGGGTTGTCAGCGAGACTTCACAGGAAGTAGAAGGCATCTTAGATCACTCTTCCTTTGTGGATCGAGTTGTACGAGATCCGAAATCTCAAGCATGTTGAGGCCGTGATGGAGGAATTCAAGAGATTCACATTTGACACCAGAAGTTTCAATCTGTATGACCTGCATTGCTTAGTGAAGGACCATTGTGCGAGAGTGCAACATCCTTGGATCCATGGAGCGTGTCATTGGCCTGAGGAGGACCAATTGAGATACTGCTATCACTTCTCAAGGCTCAATGCACTGGTCAGCATAGTTGTAGAATGGTTAGCAAAGCAGAAGAAAGCAACATCTTAAAGACCAGCATCATCAACAGTAGTAGACTTGCGCGTGACAAAGGAAAGAGGAAGGTTGTTGACAACGGAGAGGTAGAGCAAAGCTACAAGTTCAAAGGAGATCCACTTGTGTTGAAAGCAACTTTGGAGATTTAGGCTTAAAGGCGATATCGCAACAAAAGGATTGCGCAAAGGCAAGCAGAGAAATAGAAGATGGAGGAAACAAAAAGGGAGTTGTAGGAGTTGAAGCAAGAACTCAGGGAAGAACAAGAGCTTCGCAGAAGAGAGAAGGAAGCACAACAGGAACACGGATAATAGGAGGTGCAACATGCACATATTGATGAAATTGCACCCATATAGGTTATTTACACATCTGAGTAGCTGGTAGATAGCAGATAGGGTGAGCTGTTACAAAAGTAGGACTTGACTCAAGGGATTAAACAAATGCTTGAGCAGATGGACACGGATAGGGTTTAGCTAGAGTCCAATCAGGATATTGAACTCATGCCTCAAAACCATGAGGTCATCCCACCGACTTCACCAAATTTGGAAGAAAAGTAGGTCCCAAGCGATCAAGGAGACACAAAAATCCTTGAAGACAATCCGGAGGCAGAGATGCACAACATATCTTTCAACGATTGAAAACACAGAGTTGTGCAATCACGCAGAGTTCCTACTGTAGATGTACATGTATCTCCTGCGCAGTTTGAAGAGCGAGTGATTGTATCCAATGTGCGCAAACATCTAGCTGCATTGGGTGATGCTACCAAAGCATATGTCGTAGCCACCAACTCGAGTGTTATATTCTTGATAGCTGAGAACGAGCACATGGCTAAGGAGTTACAAGCGGCCAAGAAAGGAGGCGAGCAAGTTACATCTTCTACCAGAGCAGAGTTGAGGAGAGCGATACTAGATGAAGTATTGTCTCCTTGAGACAATCATTCAGAGGTTGTACTCAAGATTGTCATCGTGCATAATTCAGTTGTCTATTTCAACAGTTGGCAATAGCGATGTGCTAGGAGAGCACACATCTTGTCAGATTTGTACACTGTTGTCGATGACATGCAAACATGGACAATGAGGTACAAAGGAACCCCATTGCACTTGCTAAAGATGATGAAGCCAAAGGCGATAGAGTTAAAGGAACACATCCGTAGTCAGGTTCAGAACTATGAGGAACTCCCGTAGTGCATCACTAGTTTGCAAGCATCACATGCACGAGCATTTAGGAGCATGGATATCATTGTGCACATGCATGTGATCCCATCGATTGGAACTCACAGAGGCGAAGTCAAAGAACCAAGTCTAATTGGAGATGGACATGTACTTTGATCAGTTGATGTGCGTAGCCACCAGCACAGACTTGGATATCAGCACAGACACTATGCACTAGTATGTCATTGTTTCTACTGCACTCAAGACTATGATGCAAATGTTATCAAATGAGTTGGACAGAGGTGCCAAATCAATGTACCTGGATGCAACAGAGGCAAGAGTTCTCTTTTAGAAGGATGTCACAATAGAGAACACGAATACCATACCAAACTACCAAGTTTCGCATTAGTTCGCCATCGTCAATCATTATGAAGATGTCAAAGAGTTTGTCTTCCGAGAGTTGTCCGAGTCTTGGTGATGTCTTGCATGGCTTACTCAAACCTATTGTCTCACATAGGTACATGAGCATATTGTAATGTAAACATGTACAAGTGAAAGACCAAGTGTTAATAGTAGGAATGTAATATTCATGTAGTAGTTGAAGAGTCATGAGGGTAAGTGAAGAATCACAAAGGGGAATGTCAAAGGTCACCCCACCCTTTGCTATTTATAGAACCTCATAACTCATTGTACAGGATTTTGAGAGTCAAGCTTCATATAGGTGTAACTTCAAGAAAGCTTAGTGTATTGTAATGAGCCTTGGCTTCTCCACAGTGCAGAGCTAATACATCTCTTTAGAGGAGCAAGTGACACTTATTGTAATGTTTTGCTATCAAGGCTAGTGGAAATCATGGTTGTATGTATGATTGGATCTTTCACTCTTTTAATATAACAAAGCCAATATGTTTCATGCATATGTTTTTATTGTATTTCAGTTATCCTAGTTACTTTAATGATGTATATAGTTTTTATTTACGCATGTATGTATGGACTATTCCATGTGTTTGTATGAATCATATCGAAGCGTGTTTTTAATATAATCCATCACTTTGGATCGTCGATTATCCTACTTTCCATCTCGTGATGTTTTTCTGCTCGTGTTCCCTTTCAAGTTGCGTGCTATCACAGGTTTCTAAGTGGTGCAGTCACTCCCCCTTCCGTGTGTTAAGATTCTTTTATGCACCTTCCTTGACTTGTTGCAAGGTCACACCCTTGCTACCAACAAGGACATCTTGCTTAACCCTGCGTGCAACCGCAGTCAAGGCGATGCCATACTACTCACTATTGGGACTCCTACTCCAAATGGTCTGAAGTCTACTTGGGATTTCTTATCGAGGAGATCCCATGACATGTTGGTGAGTCTAGCACCATCAACAAATATATTGAATGTTAAACAATATGTTGACCTACATTTTCCTCATAATTTTTTTCTTTATTTCAATTGTTTGTGTCTCATCCTCTCTAGCCTTCTCATGCACTTCATCTTCATCTAATCATAGCCCAAAAGCTAAATCCTTGCCATTTCTTTAATATTTTTTAGGAATACAACTTGTGGGGATCAAACCCTTGCATTTTTATAATGTTTATGAGGTTATATATATATATATCATTTACTTATTTTTTCAAACAAAAAAATTGAGAAATGTAATTTAAAAGAATACTTAACACAATAATAAAACATTAGACAATTCATTCAAAAATACAGTCTAGATATTTAAATTTTTTGTCAATTCCACCAAAATTCAATATTAATTATTTTAAATAAATTGTAAATTTTTATCACTAAAAATACATTAGTAAGTATATAAATTTACCATTAAATAAAAAAACACCAAAAAGATTAACTAATCTAAACTTTAAAACTACCTTAAAACATTTTTTAAACCTAAACACCATAACAAAAACATTCGAAACATCCACCAAATTTGCCAAACTATTTAATTTTCTGAACACTTCGATTGAACTTGAACACCAACGAATGATGGTGGGTAGAACAATACAACTGTAATAGCTATAATACATCAAACACTACGTCTCTTCTTTTCTGTAATAGCTATAGTACATCAAACACTATGTCTCTTCTTTTCTGTGTGGGGTTTGGTAGCCAAATATGACTACAAATTGAAAACAAAACATACGACATACGACTAAATAGTAGAGACTTATGTGAAATTACAGCTTTCTACAACCAAATGGCATGTTGGAGAGGCATGAGAGGGAACATCGTCGTGGGAAACATAAATTACTTATTGAATCAGTAGGGGGAGATATTTGTCAAGCGTTTTCCTGCACCGCGTCCTTTCATGACATGTTGACGAAGTCCCTGCATATGGATATTTCCAAGGTAATTTCTCCACTCGATCTTCTTCACATCAAATCCGAAATTCTCCTTTTCCTCTTCGGAAAGCTCTTCGAACAACTTCTCCATGTTTGAGATATCAAATCTGGAGAAATATAAAAGCATGTTAATTCCATCGATGGTAAAAAAATTTATAGCAGTTTTTAATTTTATTGTAAATTTCTAAAATATTTTAGAATTTAATGAATAATTGATTTTGTTTTTTTAATTATAAAATTATAAAATATTTTAAAATCTATAATAAAGTTAATTTTAGCTAGAAAGTACTAGTTTGTGGTATTTTTTAATATTGTGAGAATTTAATGTTTTTTTTTTTTTTTTTTTTTTAAGTTTTGGTAGGACTCTTCGATTTTCATGTCCATTACACACCCTGCTACAGGGGAGAGGTAGCCCAAAATTTGAACCAAGACTTCCGGTTCGGTGAGACTTCATTTCCCACGGCCACTGCGACTTGAGCTACCCCATGTGGACAGTTTTTTCTATTTTTAATTATAAAATTTTAAAATATTTTTAAAATTTATGATAAAGTTAATTTTAGTTAAAAGTATTAGTGCTTGGTATTCTTAAATTCGTAAGAATTTGTGTTTATTTATTTGAGAAAAGTGTAAGATATAAGTGCTTTTAATTTTATTACAGATTTTGCAGAATATTTTGTAAATATTATAAATCTGAGTAAAGTCAATTTCTTTTAACATTTTTTAAATATTGCCAAATTTACAATTAAAATAAGATTAATTTTGGTTTAAGAAGTCTATGGCAGGCAGGTTCGGGAGTATGTTTTAAAAATGTTTTTGTTTGGCTAAAAGTTTGTTTTGGTAAAGAAATTGTTTCTGTTTGGCTAAGAGTTTCTCTTAGCTAAGAGCTTGTCTCTCTCATACCTAAGGAAACAGATTAACCCCTGAGGCCAATAGGTGTCTGGCTGAAGCAAAAACCTACCCCATTAGGGACCACTACCAGGCTATTCTAGGTGGCCTGGTTTCCCTGAATAAAAATGATGTGTGAACCTGATATCCTAGTTAATAGTTAGAGATTGCAGCTATCTTCGGTGCTGGTTTGACAAACAAATTATAATAAATTTTTCCATGGAAGAAATAAAAAAATCATAATCATAATTTTGACCATTCACCTTGCTTCGTAAAAAAGGTACGGCTCGTAAATCCCGACCATGTATTTCGATTTGTCAAGTGATCTGAGAGAAATACTTTTCTGCCTTGGCGACATATTTTCAGCAGCGTCCAATGTTTGACCACAGAAGTGTTCCATTGATGAAAGGCAGTTCATTTCTTTCAGCAACGTTATTGGCTTTCCGTTCTTATCAAAGAAGGGATTACATCTGAAATGCTCAAATATTATGTTCATGATGTCTTGGAATCTTATAGGATTTGCCGTGGAAGAAGCGGCGTGATAGACTTCTAGGCCAGGCTTTCCGGCATGTTTAGTTATGGCTGCCAACGTTGCATTCACAACCATGTCAACAGGCACCTGCAATTTCAATCTCAGCATTAAGATATTTAGGAAAAAATATCATCTCAAAATACTATGAAAGGGTTGATGATGAAACATATTTTCACTTTGTAGTATAATTACTAACCACATCGAGCAGATTATCTGGATCGGCCAAGCAGCAAGATAGTTGACCTTTTCCAAAGTGGGTGAGGATTGGATCAAGCATTCTGCAATCAGATTTTCAATTTTCAACTCTTGTTATACAATACAGATAATTGATGAGATCCCACAAATGATTTTACTTACCGATGGCCTTCTATCCATCCAGGAAAAGGTTGACTGTATGAACTTTCGATAACACTAGGACGAACAATAACTAAAGGCAAATCATCCCTCCCACTATTGATTAACATCTCAGCCATTGCCTTTGTGAAAGAATAAGTATCCTGCCACCCGTATGCTCTTGCCCTGAATAATTTAATTTTCAAGCACTTCAGATGTTGTAGCAATAAAGTTTAACCTTAGTAGAGATTACTGATACAATAGGGCCAAAATGCAGCATTAATAGGAATCTAATGGCACCTTTCAATGCCCAATCTCTCATTTTTTGAGCAATTTTCTTTTGAGAATCTAGTCCCTTGTTCACCTTGCTGTTTGGAAAATTCGAGAACTCAGTCTCAAACCTTTCGGGAGCTTTCTTTGCTAAATTAAATTCAGCCTGGATGTTCAAAGTTGGAGCAGATTCTGCTTTCTCTGTAGCTATACTGTACCCCATCTGTAAAGGCTTCTCTAGTGCTCGACCCTGTCTTTGCCCGTTTACATATGCTGGAGTGAGAAAAACTTTGGTTCAGTGAACAAAAAGTAAATAATAAAATTTAAAAACTTTAAGTGAAGGAAACCAAGCAGAACTCTAATATGTTGGGTATTTTTCGTTTCAATGGGATGGGAAAATACCAAAACCAGACAAACACCACAGAGCCAATGCTCTGTTTCCTTTGCTCTACTCCAGGATCTTTACCCTTTAAAAAAATTCACTGAACAGAGTAATGCACCACCA
>APFE030231536.1:0-28147 GCA_000404065.3 Pinus taeda
ATGTCCATTAAGTACCCCTCAACGGGGGAAGGGTAGCCCAAGATTTGAACCCAAGACTTCCGGTTCGGTGAGACTTCATTTCCACGGCCCTTGCCGCTTGAGCTACCCCATGTGGACCAACCATCTCTCATTTCATACTCAAAATATTTTATAATTTAATTTATTACACTTTTGAGTTGAACAATTTGGAAGCCAATATGAAAGAGATGTTGTAATATCATGTTATGTTGTGTTATCTAAACATTTTGATGCAATCAAATTATATAAAAATAAAAAATTAAATTAAAAATAAAATTATTAATTATAATTATTAATAATTAAATCAATCTAGATCTATCTTAATTCGGGATCTATGAAGCTCTTAGAGGGATAAAATCTCTCAAGGTGTAAACATTTTCTCAAGTTTTACACTCAAAAGGTTTGAACCTCTAAAGATTTTATCCATCTGGTTGCTTGATAGATCTCGAGTTAAGATAGATCTATGCTAATTAACAATTAAACGAAAATGATTTTTCTAAATATAATTAAAATTTGATTATATAATACTAAAAAATGTTTTAATTTTCTTATTTAAATTGTAAATTCGTGTTAAAAAAAAAAAAAAAACTATTTTCGTATATATGTAATAATTCAAATTTACAATTCACACAAATATTCCTTTCATTATTGGAATGGCTTCACAACCTTAATGGTGATGTAGCCATGAGATAAACGACACCACGTTCCCAAAAACCTGCAGACTGCTGAAAAGCTACAAACCCAAGAGACTAGGAACCAAATCAAAATGACAGAGGAGGAAACGGGGGGGATCCCCTCTTATCAGACATAGCGGTAGGGGAATCATGCCAGAACACAAGTAACCAAAAATAAGCAGGAGAAACAAACAAAATGTCAGGACCGATCCTCTGAGCGAGATGGCAGGCAGGCAACAGAGATAAATGTTTACCATGTGCGATGGAGAAACTGAGATTCATCATACAGATGAACAAACTAGAGTAATATAGAAGTTACATGAAAGACAACGTGCTAATATGCAAGTTCATCGAAGTATGGCCGACAAAAAAGGACCTCACCAAATGGATTCAGCAAAAATGGCAGCCCCAAGGCCATATCGAGCTCAAGCTTGGATCTAGAGGCTTCTTCACAATAATATTCTCGAACTTGCAAGACAAAGAAAAAGTATTTGAAAATGGTCCTTAGTTCCATTATAATGCTAGATTGTTTATGAGATGTTGGGAAGAATGCTATGATGCAGACAAGGAAAACTTTTTGGTAGCCTCAGTGTGGGTTAGGTTATTTGGCCTTCCAATGGAATTCTGGGACCCAAAGATACTGGAGGGCATAGGAAATACGATAGGCAGATCTGTCAAATACTAGAAACGACAAAAAAAAGGAAGATATACTTCATATGCAAGAATATGTGTATACATGAATATAGCTAAACCCATCCTAGACACAGTGGAACTAGAGTACCATGAAGAGGTCTGGCAGCAAACCATAGACTACGAACACATCCCATTCAGATGTATAGGATGTCATGAGCATGGCCACCTATTTAAGGAGTGCCCTCTGAATATAGAAGAGGGAGAGAACATGAATAAACAACAGAGGAAAGATCAAGAAGATAAGGAAGGATTTCAAGAAGTGAAAAGTAAGAGAAGTCAAATAAGAACGAATTCCAGCGGGGGAAAAAAGAACAAAAAGCTCAGCCGAGCAGAACAAATAGCTTTGATGTGTTACAAGGAGGAGAAGAAGAAGATAATAAGGTCCAAATAATGGACTATCAGGGGGGAAAAGAAAAGGAAAGCAGCTCGAGTCAAGGCAAACTAAAACCTAAGAGGAAATCCCAAAGTGAGAAGACAAAGAAGGAGGAGAAGGGAGACAGAGAGAATATGGATAACACTACAATGGAAATAGATACAAGTAGGGGAGAAGAACTAAGCATGGAAGAAGAGGTGTTGAGGAAATTTTTGAATGAATGGAGACACCTAGATGAGTGATCCATTCCAGAAGACAAAAAGTGACTATACAGAGAAACATTCCAGAAGTATCAAGTTAAACAGGGGCAAGGGAAGGTGGAGATGGTAGAACAACTGGGGATGCACCAAGAAAATTCCTAAGATTACTCAAATAACATGAAAGGCGGAATGAAAAGAGGCCGAAGGAACCTACAGGAATCTATACAGATTATGGGAGAAATGTTGGTGAATACAGGAAGGGTAATACCGCTATCAGTGGTATTTCAAAAAATAAACCAAGTAACCCAACGATAATTACATCCTGGAATATAAGAGGCCTCAACAACAGAGGCAAGAAAATACACTTAATTGAGAGACTAAAAAAGAAAAACCTCAACTTATGCTACTACAAGAAAAAAAATTACAGGAGGAAGAATGGAGGACATACTAAGCAAAATAAAACCAAAGTATGAATGCATGACCATAGATGCAAAAGGTAGTGCGGGAGGTATAGCAATATTATGGAACCCAGCACAAATCACAGTAGACTATTGGGTGGGTATGAAAAGAATCCTCACCGGGTGGTTCTGTCTAATTGGAAATAGAGAATGGTTTCTAGTCTCTGCAGTATATGGCCCTCATATTCCAGTGGAAAAATGGAATTTCCTCCAACAAATACAGAAGCTTGGTAAACTCCACGATGAAAAATTCTGGTTGATAGCAGGGGACTTCAATTTGACAACCTCAACAGAGGAGAAAATAGAAGGATTGCAAAGAGAAGAGTCGGAAATGGAGAGATTCAGAGATCTTCAAGAAGAACTAAAATTGGTAGACATCCCAACTATAAATGAAAAATATACGTGGAAGAACAGAAGGGGAGGGAGCAAAAAAATAGCCTCTCAGCTGGACAGATTCTTGGCAATAGAACACTTCATTGGCAAAGACATATTCTATAAAGAATCAATTCTTCCGTGCCTACGATTAGACCACTGGCCTATTAAAATAGAAGTAGAAATGAATCAAGGAAATCAAAACAGACCCTTTAGGTTTGAGGCATTTTGGCTAAGAGAACTGACCCTAATAGGAAAAATGAAGGAATGGTGGAAAGGGAATGAGAATGAGATAGGAGAAAGAAACCAAATGCACACCTTTCAACTTAGACTAAAAGATCCGAAAGGCAAGATAAAGAAATGGAACAAGGGAGAATTCGATAACGTACATAAGGAACAGGAGAAAATCCAAACAAAGATGAAGAAAGTATAGCAGCAAATAATCAATGAGGGTAGACGTGAGGGGCTTGTAGAAGAGGAAGAGTCGTTGATTGAAAAATTGGAAGAAAAAAGACAACAAGAAGAAGTCCCATGGAAACAAAAATCAAGAATCCAATGGTTAAAAGAAGGAGAAAGAAACACAAGGTTCTTTCACAAAGAAATGATACAACACAAGCAGCAGAATAGAATCTTCTCCTTAATGGATCAGCAAGGAAATCGGCTCACCCAAAAGGAAGAAATGGAGAATATGTTAGTACAATACTTCAAAGTGCTTCTGACAGAACCAAACATTATAAGGGGAGATAATATTAATAAAATCATACAACATATCCCCAATTTGATGAGCAGGGACCAGAACTTGGCTCTATTAAGAAAAAAATCTAAAGCAAAGGTGGAAGAGGTAATTAGGAATATGGTGAGAAACAAAGCACCAGGGCCAGATGGATTCACTGTCAAATTCTTCCAAGTGACTTGGTCCTTCCTAGGTGAAGACATAGTGAAATTAGTGGAGGAGTCCAGATGTACCAAAATAATGCGCCTGACCCTGAATTCCACATTTCTGGCCCTAACCCCGAAGACAGAGCACTCGTAAGAACCACAAGGGTTCAGACCAATAACACTCTGCAATGTCATATACAAAATCTTGGCCATAATAATGGTCAACTGTTTAAAACCCATATTACCTGGGTTGATATCTCAAGACCAAACAGGGTTTGTTAAAGGTAGGCAAATAACAAACGACATAGTGGTGGCATAGGAGGCAATTCATTCATTAAAAAAATAAAAAACCAAAGGAATGTTGGTTAAATTATATTTGGCTAAAGCCTATGATCGATTGAACTGGGAGTATCTACAACGAATAATGGAGGCATTTGGCTTTGATGAAAGATGGATAAGCTAGATAATGTCAATCGTAACCACTCGATTTCTGTCAATTATGCTCAGCGGATCCCCCACAGAGGCATTCAACACAACCAGAGGGATCAGGAAAGGCGACTTGCTTTCTCCCTTCTTGTTTATCATGGCAGCGAAAGGCCTAGGAAGATATATAAAATTGAAAGTCTGTAGTGAACAATATACGGGCCTTAGGCTATGGGGGAATGACCTTCCATTAACCTATCAACAATTTGTAGACGATGTAATGATGTATGGACATGCATCACTCAAGGAAGCTAGGAAAATCATGGTAATCCTCACGGACTTCACTAGTGCCTCAGGGATAGAAATAAACAAAGATAACTCTGATATCTTCTGCTTTAACACTTCAACACCCTCTCAAGCCTTCCTAGTAAGAATTATGGGATTCAAAATAGGAAATTTCCTTATGAAATATTTTGGCATCCAGCTAAATGACTAGCAGAGTAGAGTGGCTAATTGGAAACCCTTTTTGGGAAAAATTCAAAGAAAAATGCAAAGCTGAACATTTAAAACTTTGAACATGCCAAGCCACGTAATACTACTAAGGTCAGTGTTACAATCTATTTCTATATATCAACTAACTAGTTAAGCGACTCCCAAAACAGTATGCCAAAAAATGGTAGACATTTTCAAAAAGTTTTTATGGCAAGGACCCAAAACAAAAAAAATAAAAAAAATAAAAAAATGGGCGCTTCTATCATTGAGTTGGCTTAGAAAACCCCTAAAAAAAGAAGGCCTTGGACTCTAAGACCCCTACATACTGAATCAAGTAATGGGAGAAAAGTTGTGGTGGAGATGGATACAGGGAGGGGTTGACGTTTGGAAAAAACTATGGGAAAGGAAGTATGACATGCCCTGGTCTCTCGAAGGAAAGCTGAGAAGCCATAGCGACAAGAAAGGTTCAGCAATATGGAACCTAGCCATCGACAATAGGGATCTGATCAACAACCACAATTTCTAGGAAATCAGAGGAGGTGACAAAGCCAACTTCTGGGAAGAAGCATGGAAACAGAGAGAAAAATTAAACAACAAGCCTCAGTTAGTAGAATTCCACCAATACACTGATCTCCAAGGGGGGAAACAATGCAAAACTTCTGGTGCATAGACCTAGGAGAATACTGGAGAAAGTGGAAACAAAAACAGGACTGGCCAGAAGCACCAGAAACACCCCAATGGAAGCTATACGAAAAGGAAATGGAAACCAGGAAAATAGCAAAAAAAGAAGGGCTGGACATTCTAAGATGGTGCTATAGGATCAAAGGAATGTTTACAATTAAAGAAGGTTATCAATTACAAGTAGAATGCCTCAGGCATCAAGAAACAAATACCTAGGAAAGCATATGGAAGGAAAAAACATGGGCGTAGATCGCTTTCTTTATCTGGATCCTGTGCCACAGTTGGGCACTAACATGGGATCAATTGCAAAAAAAAGGGATGTAAGGTCCCTCGAAATGTGTCTTGTGCCGAGAACATGTAGAGACAATGGAGCACCTGACCAATGCTTGTAAATACAGTGATAATATGTAGAAAAAACACAATCAACTTTTTGAAATCAGTGACAGGAATCCAAATAACATGAAAACAACAATAGATAACTGGCAGAAAAATCTATACCAGAACACAATACTGAACCGTGCTTGGATAATCTCACTAGGATTGGTCCTGTGGAATATATGGAAAGAACGAAACAACCTTATCTTCAAAGAAGAAAGAAGAGAAAAAGTTGACAAATGGAACCAGATAACCCAAAATATACGAGAGACTATACTAGCAGAGAAATGGTTTAAGGAGGATTCGAAAACTAATCCATAGGAAGAAAAGGTAATGACATGCCTGAACTTGAAACCAAGTATGTTGCACACATCTTCGTGGAAGCACCACACCACCAAAGGAGAGGAAGCAAACCAATTCAAAAGCCCTCTGAAGGAATTCATCAAACTAATTTCGATGGGGCTGCAAAAGGGAACCCTAGAGAGGCGGAGACAGGAGGATTATTCAGAGATGATAGGGGTAAGACACTTAGATTCTATGCTATGACTGTGGAAACATGACAAATAATGAAGCAGAGCTTCATGCCTTGAAAAGAGGGTTGGAAATTACGATAAGAGAGCGATTTCAAAAACTACAGGTAGAAGGAGAGTCAAAAATGGCGATCGAAATGGTCAAGAATCTATAGCAAGGAACACAGTGGGAGAAGATCAGCCAAAGATGGAGAACTGCATGGCTGGTCCAAGTGATCAGTAAGCTAATCAGACAGATAGACTACATCATCGCTACATATGTCTAAAAGAAAGGCAATGTGGTAGCAAATAATCTAACAAATTGGGGATGCGGCCAAGTAGGCAGAACTTTAGATATAAAAGCGGAAGAGCTATATCAAATGGAGGAAATGGAGAACTTAGTGAAAATCCTACAAAAATACAAGGAAGAAGAGGAGAACCCTCGATCAGGGTGTAGCAATGTGGAAGAGGTGGTTCATCGGAGATGGGACCGGGAAGTGGTAAGAAGTGTCCACATGAGCGCAAGGACAAGAATACGAGTGGGAGATGGAGGGAGAGGATAGGGGGAAGGGCAGGTGGAAGGACAGGGAAAAAAAGGAGCAAATCCTGAGAGCAGGTCGGTGGAGATGGGAAAGGAAGACAATGAGGATGGCAGGGGGGCCAGCGGGAGTGTGGCCAGGAGGATGCCGATCAGAGCAAGTGGCAGGACGAGGGAAATGGACGCGCATCAAGAGCAGCTCAGAGAAAGTGAGAGTTAATGAGAACTAGTGTGAGAAAGGACAGAGGGTCATCATTCCAAGGTGATGACGTAGGGATCAGTGCATGGAATAAATTTGATAGATAGGTGAAAGAGAAGTGCGAGGACAGAACGAGAAGGGGAATAAAACATTAAGCAAAAGAGTCAATAGGCAGTTGCATGCAGAGGAAGCGAAAAAGAGCATGAGAGAATAAAGGTTTTGAGGCATTGTTCTGCGTCTTCTCATGCATGTGCTTGTGTTTCTTCTTAGACATCCATTCCCAAATTTCAATTCAAAAAGCACTTACATACCGTTACCTTTACAATAATCAAAACAAACAGAATTAAATTCTTCTACAACAAAGACTGCTCTATATTCTTGACAAACACACATCCAAATACAAAAGCAATTCTAAAATATAACTCAAATTGTCATTCCCTTGTATTATTGTTGTTGTTGTCATCTGCAATCCTAGCAGTGGATTGTCGTTTCAAAGAAACAAGAGAGGGCATCTACAAATAATACTTCTCCTCTCCTCTCGTCTTCCATTATCATTTTCATTTTCAAATGAATATGAAAAGGAGAGGAGAGGAGAGGAGTAGTACCCCATGATGCTTTCTATTGTTATGGTTGTCATTTGCCATCCTGAAAACGTAAATTAAAATCCTGCAAATTTACACCTTCTACACATTAAAATCCACAGAGTCGAATGTTAAAGGTTCATTGTTGTGCCTCACACCTTCTGCAAAGACTCTCTTTTCTTCTTGCATTGGTTGAAGAGCACCATAAAATCCCTCAAAGACTCTCTATCCTTTGAGTTAAAGTGAAGAGCTCTCTCTGTCCTCAACCTGTTTTGGGGAACACAAGTGACTTAAACCGAAGAACTCTCTCCGCCCTCTTCTCGTTTTTGCAAACACACTGAGTTAAACTGAATATCAATAAAAAAATATCTTTATTTTTAAATAATCAATAAAAATATATATAAATATAAAGTTCGAAATAATTTGAAAAAAAAAATTCAATTAGTGTTTGCATTTGCATAAAATTTCGCCTGAAATACAATGAAATGATTAGGTCCATGAGAAGAATTAAACATTGCAACTGATTATGATTAAAAAAATCCGTCCCCAAAAATTCACAATTTAATTAATTGTAATACTTTTAATAACAATTTTAATATATGTTATATTAACAATGATAATTGTATAAACTTGTAGGCTTTACCGTTGATTAATATATTATTTGAGCTTTTCAAATGAACTATTAAATTTTATTATAAAATTTTGATATTTTTTCAAGAGATTTTAATGAATAATAATATTAAATATATAAATTCATTTAATATAAAGTTAATTTTAATTTTAATTATAATTTATATTGATCAATTAAAAAAGATATATTTTATGATATTAAAAAAGATATATTTTATGATATTAAAATAATAGTAATATTATAATTATTTCAGTAATCTTCTCTTCGCTTTCAGAAACACAAGTGACTACAAACCAAGAACTCTTTCCATCCCTTGCCCGTTTTTGCAAACATACGTGAGTTAAACTGAATAGCTCTATTTATAAAAAATCCTTTTTTTTTAATAATCAATAAATAATGCTAAAACAAAAAATTATTATTGAAGTTTGAAAGAAAAAATTCTATCACGGTTTTGTATTTGCATAAAAGTTTGCCCAGAAAAGTGATTAAGTACTTGAGAAGAATTAAACACTGCAATTGATTATGATTAAAAAAAATCCGTCATCTAAAATTCATCTTCAAATACTTTTTAATAACCATTTTAATATATATTATATTAGCAATTTTAATATTATATTAGTATTTTAATCATAAAAAATATTATGAGACAATGTGGCCTCAATCTAATTCTATAACCATGCCAATCACAAGAGTCTCTCTACATCTCTCTCTCAAAAAGTGATATAAAGTCATAAATCCATACAAAAGGAACATCCAACCATCCCTCTCCACTAACTCCACTCTCATGGCATTGTAGTATCCCCTCATGAAAATGCTTTTGCTTCTTTCCCTTTTATACGATGTAGGTCATATATATTCCACTTTCGCTCCTTGTCCATGTTCCATTGACATGCAGGTTGGCAGCCCAACAATAAACACTTCCCTTCAATTGGTTCTTCTCTCTTTATCTCTAGATCCCTTGAATTCCCATGTTTCATCGAGGTTGTTCCCCTACACGATGGATTAAAACAAACTATGCCAGACTCTTGCCCAACTGCACTCTCATGCAGACTCCATACATGAGTTTCGCTTTGAATTGTATGCTCCTACATAGCGAATGGTTGATTGGAAGAGCTATGGATGATAGCACATTTGCACTTAAATAAACAAGTTGACCTACTCTAGGGTGTCCTGCTCAAGCTGTTGAACGAACATCTCCTCCTTTTTCAGAAAGTGCATCTGATTGACTTGATCACCCTGTTTTCTTGACTTGATCCCCCCTCTTTTATAGCATGAGAAAACCCATCAAACAACCTTCTCTCGAGTTCTCCTATTGTCCCATCAACTATTTAAGGATGATCCTCTTCCAACTCTAAACTAGTCCACATGTCAAAATGCTAAGTAAATTTTCCATTTGCTGCCTCCTTTATGCAAAACCTAAATGTCATAGATGCCCTTCTCAAATTCTCCTGATTGCAATGCCTTCTTTGTCTCCTGATTGACATCACTTTGTAATTTTGTATCCCTTGGTGGGCTTAAACATCAAGCTTTAGTGTATCAATTATTAAATTCTAGTTACTTTTGTTTTCAAACCTATAGAATGCATCTATCATGAATGTAATCATAACATCAATAGAATGAAAGGAATACACATAACCATAATGCATATAACAATCCTTAACCTACATACTTGCACGCCCAACATACAAATATGTATGATGACATGCTCTTACCTCGAGGTCCAATGCCGCAACCTCCTTCTGATGATCTACATTTCCTGCTCTATATTAGCCAACACATCAAAATCAAAATAATGAACGACATCATGATGACCTAATTACATACAACAACCTCAAATTGCATGTTTGACGACACATCCCACAACAACACCATCAACCTTCACATGGTGACATCACTATAACCATGATCAACAGCATGTAAATGTAACACACACATGGACTACAAGCATAAGCAACATACATGCAACTGACATGAATGCATGACCAACACACTGTGCATCCATTACGAGGAGTGAACAATGCTCTGATACCACTCTGTAATGACCCTCCTCCCACATCTACCCAAGTAACCGACCAACCGAGGTAAACATGTGACAAGAAGTTACTATGCTATTATTATACCTCCTAAGTCATGTTAAGGAAGTGGAACCGATGAAAAGACACCATACAGGCCTTCAACATCAACAATAGGATGCCTAGGAACCATCCCCACCTTTCTGCTAACCAGTGCTCGAGTCCCATTGAGTTTTTAAGCTATTAAACCTTTGGGGATGCTCCCATGCTATGGGCATGTCAGCATCCAGATAGCTTTAGATGATCCCACAAGCTTACATGCATGTTTCCAGGGACTATTTCCAGCAGACCTATGCCAGAGTATCTCTTTATTTTGCTCGATAATAACAGGAAGGACTAACTGTTCCTCTGTAGACGTAGCCCAAAATTGGGTGAACCACGTATATCTGTGTCTCTCTTGTTCTATGTGTTTTCTGTGTTTATATTTATGCAATATATTTTATGTGTTTCATTGCTCTGTAGTATATAATTTTCTAACAATTGGTATCATAGCCAAAGGTCTATTTGGATGATAAACTCGTAGGAGAGAAGGGTTCCTGGTTCGAGTGAGAGTAATGGCAGAAGATGGTAGGTTTAGGGTCAAAAAATTAACAACCAAAACTACAAGCTGTGGAAGATACAGATGGAAGATTATCTGTATCACAAAGATCTTTACCTACCATTGAGCGGAAAGACAAAGAAGCCAACATGTATGACAGACACATAATGGGATATTCTCTACAGAAAGGCACTTGGAACAATACGGTTGTGCCTAGTGGCATCGGTTGTCATTAATATTTCAAAGGAAACGACAATGGACGGTTTAATGTCGGCATTGTCCAAACTATAGGAAAAACCCTCGACCTAAAATAAGGTATTTCTTATGAAGTGTTCATTTAATATGAAAATGTCAGAAGGTTGATCTGTTGTTGATCATTTAAATGAATTTAATATAGTTACCGATGAGTTAAGTTATGTAGGGGTAAATTTTGATGATGAAGTTAGGGCTCTGTTATTTCTATGCTCATTGCCAGAAAGTTGGAATGGTTTAGTTATGACCATTAGTAACTCTGTCTCTGTATCTAGTACTTTAAAGTTTGACGATGTTGTCGATGCAATCCTTAGCAAGGAAATGCAATGGAAAAGCTCTTGTGAGACATCAGGTAATGCTTTGACTGCAGAGGCTAGGGGAAGAAAATTGGAAAGAGGAAAGAGCCCAGGATATCGCAGTAAGTCAAGGAAACGCAGATCCAAGTCCAGATTGAGGATAGTGTGTTGGAAATGTGGGAAGAAAGGACACTTGAAAAAAGACTGCAAGTCTCAGAAGGGAAAAAAAGGAGACGCGCATCAAGAAAAAAATCATGAAGCGAATGTGACAAGCGATGTGTTTCAAGATGCTTTGATCCTTTGATTAGAAAATATTATGGATTCCTGGGTGGTAGATTCAGGGGCCTCATTCCATGCCACACTTGATAGGAAACATTTTCATGATTATGTTCAAGGAGATTGTGGACAAGTTCGATTGGGTGATGATAAACCCTGTAAAATCATTGGAAAGGGTACAGTTTTCATAAAACAACAAAATGGAAATCATTGGCTATTGAAGGAGGTAAGGCATGTTCCAGATCTGAAGAAAAATATAATTTCAACGAGGTAGTTGGGAGGTGAAGGTTGTGTAACTACTTTTACAGTTAAAACATGTAAGGTAACTAAAGGAGCCCTGGTAATAGAAAAAGGAGAAAAGGTTGGTACATTGTCTTTATGAAATGGTATTTCTAATTCCGTTAATGCTTTAACGTCTACAAGAGAAGATATGACATTGTGGCATCATAGGCTCGGGAACATGAGTGAGAAGAGGATGCAAATTCTTCACTCAAGAAATTTGTTTCTAGGTTTGAAGCATGTTGATTTAAAATTTTGTGAGAATTGTGTTGATGGAAAACAAAAGAGAGTCAGATTCCTTAGAGTTGGGAAAGAAAAGAAGAGCGAAAAATTATAGCTTGTGCATACAAATGTATGGAGACCTGCTCAGGTATCATCTTTCGGTGGCTCTTGTTATTATGTTACTTTTATTGATGCTGCAACCAGAAAAAACTAGATTTATTGCACTCGAAATAAATTTGATGTATTTGATACTTTCAAGAAATTGAAAGTTTTGGTTGAAAATGAGACAAGAAAAAGGTTGAAGTGTCTCAGATCAGACGATGGAGGTGAATATTGCAGCAAAGAGTTTGATAGGTATTGTTCAGAGAATGGAATTCACGGAGAGAAGACAATTCCAGGGACACCACAAGAAAATGGTGTGTTAGAAAGGATGAACAGAACAATCATGGAGCGTGCAAGGTGCATGAGATTACATGCAGGATTTCCTTTACAATTTTGGGCAGATGTTGTAGATACTGTTTTTTATCTAATAAATAGAGGGCCTTCAAGTTCCTTGGATGGTGGTATTCTAGAGGAGACATGGATGGGTAAAAAGGTAAAGTACTCATTTTTAAAGACTTTTCATTGTGAAGCCTTTGTCCACATTAATAAATAAATAAGAACAAAGCTTGAGGCAAAATCAAAGAAATGTACCTTTATTGGATACAGTGTTAATGATTTTGGTTATTGCTTTTATGATTACGAAAAACACAAAATCATTAGGAGTAGAGATGTCATATTCAATGAAAAGGTTTTGTATAAGGATCGGATGTAGGAAAACAAACAATTAAAAGAAAACAAAAAAGATACAATGCTTGAAGATATCACAGAAAAAATGAAGGTGCCTGAAAATCATAATGGTCAACGACTAAAACAACAACAACAACAACCTCAAATGCCTGAAAGTGGTGTTAGAAGATCTACCAAGATAAGTAGACCCCCTGAATGATACTCTCCTTCATTATATTATGTATCATTGATTGATTCTGATGAACCAGAATGTTATGAAGAAGTAGTGCAGATAGAAACTAGGAAGAAGTGGGAGCAAGCAATGAAAGAAGAGATGGACTCCTTAGCACATAACCATACTTGGGACTTAGTCAAGTTGCCTGCAGGTAAAATAACATTGCAGAATAAATGGGTTTATAGGTTGAAGGAAGAAGATGGAGGTAGAAAAAGGTATACAGCTAGACTTGTGGTAAAGGGGTTTAAATAGAAAAATGGTATAGAAATTGATGAGATATCTTCTCCTGTTAAGGTTGTGGTAAAGGGGTTTAAATAGAAAAATGGTATAGAAATTGATGAGATATCTTCTCCTGTTAAAACATGTAAGGTAACTACTTTTACAGTTAAAACATGTAAGGTAAATTGGCGAACTCATTTGCAATGAAGGATTTGGGTGCTGCAAAACAAATTCTTGGTATGAGAATAACTAGAGACAGGAAGAATAAAAAAGTAACATTGTTTCAGATTGAGTACATAGAAAAGGTGTTGAAAATATTTAATATGCATAATGCAACACCAGTTAGTATACCTTTGGCTAGTCATTTCAAACTAAGTAAGGAAATGTGTCCCAATACTCAGGAAGAAATGGATTATATGTCTAAATTTCCATATCCATCAAGAGTTGGAAGCATAATGTATGCAATGGTCTACACAAGGCATGATATGGCACATGCATTGGGAGTTGTAAGTAGGTACATAAACAATCCAGGAAAAGAACATTGGAAGATAGTGAAGTGGATTCTCAGGTATTTGAGAGGTACCACAAAACAAGCATTATGCTTTGGTGGTTCAAACATTGCTCTACATGGATATGTTGATGTAGATATCGTGGGTGATAGAGATAACATGAGGACCACCACAGTGTATGTGTTTACTATAGGTGGAACAACTGTCAATTGGGTTTCAAAACTGCAAAGCGTTGTTGCACTCTCAACAACGGAAGCAGAGTATGTTACTGATATAGAGGCTAGTAAAGAAATGATTTGGTTACTAAGGTTTCTTGATGAACTGGGTAAGAATAAGGAGTTGGGCATGTTATACGGTGACAGGCAGAGTGCCATACATCTTACAAAGAACTCTGCATTTCATTCCAAGACTAGACATATACATTTTAAGCACCATTTCATATGGTCAGCATTGGATGATGGACAGTTGAAGCTAGAAAAGATACATACTAGCCAAAATGTTGCACATATGTTAACAAAATTTGTAACCAACGAGAAACTAAGATTTTTCTCAATTTCAATTAGTCTTCAAGTATCATGAAGAAGATGAGAAACAACCAGGTCCAAAGTGGAGTCATTATCCAACAAATGAAGCAGCAGTGGAGTTTCTATAATCAGTCTCCAAGTGGGAGATTATTGGGTGTGGAGCTTGATTATCTTCTTTATTCAGAAGTATCGCTGCTTTGGACCCTAATTCGTAATGCGGTGGCAACTCTACCTATAAAATGTACGCCACTAGAGGGGTCTAAGGCGGGCAGCAACGATTATTTGGAGCCCCCCTCCTGGTGGGGGATCAGGGGTAGTGCCACCGAAGATAAAAATAGATGTAAAATTACCTTGTAAAATGTTGTAATTTCATAGTCAATCTCGGTCGTTCATTAGGAAAAGATCTGATGGTAGAAGTTATGTTTAATTAAGGGTTTTTTTCCCTAGAAGGCAACCCCTCGCTATATATGAGGGAATTGTATTGTGTTTATGTAGATCTCTATTCTGAGCGAGAAAGAGAGAGGAGATTGTGTGAGAGCAAAGAGGGAATTACTATGGATCTGATATAGGTTGTATCTCTTCATTTTTTTGGATAAAATAATAGGAGGGACTCACTATTTCTCTGTGGACATAGCCGAAAATTGGGTGAACCGCGTATATCTATGTCTCTATGGTTTTATGTGTTTATATTTTTGCAATATATTTTATGTGTTCCATTGCTCTGTAATATATAATTTTCTAACAGAAAGAGCATATTTGGAGAGAGATTAACTATCACCATGAGTACATATATGTTATTTTTCTTTATATATTCCATTATTAAATCCATAATAATGTTGACCCACATGTCTATTTTCCCTTTATTTCCTTAACAAGTGTCACATTTGGCCACCAAATCCCAGATGTCAGTTTCCATTCCCTCCCAAAAGAGTGAGCATTTAGTTCATTCATATGTTTTATGAAATCAAGAGTGGCTTGATGTAGCAGGTCAATAAAATTCTTCTATGGTTCTTTGTTCTAAGGAATAATACTTTATTAGAACAATGTTTTTTTCATATTATACTGTATCTAGTTTCAACCTATACTCCTTAGGAGGGTTGGGATCTTCCTAAAGTCCCTGGATGAATTTAATGATAGTGTCATTTTCCAAGAATTCTTGCCCATCTTCCTTAAACCAACTTTGAAAGGATAAATATAAGGATTTTCTACAACATTTTGTTTATCTTTATTATAGATAATCTCATATTCATACCCTAGTAGCTTGGTGGCCCACTTATGTTATTTTGGTGAAGATAACCTTAATTCAAGAACTTTAGACTATGATAGTTAGTCTTAATCTGGAAGCGTCACCCAATAAGGTATGCATTCCAAGTGTTTACAATTTGCATGATGACAATCATTTATTTTTCATGTGTGAATTTACACAAATTAGGGTCATGAAATTACTTAGAAGTGAATTCCAAAGGGTTCCATTCTTGTATGAGTACTACCCTATATCCACTATGAGAGGAAACACATTTGAAGAAATAAATCATAGTAAAATTTGGTACAACTAATATTGGGATTGGTCACATGGTATATTTTAAAGGTGAGAAAGATATTTCAGCGACCTCATTCCAAACAAAAGTATTTTTATTGGGTACCATCGTTAAGGGATAAACAAGTATTCCATTATTTTCAAAAACTTCATGTAGTACCCTACCATATATAAGAATTCATGGAACTTATTTAGGGTTTTGGGATGGGGCCAATATTTCATAGCTATGAGTTTCTTGGGATCGACTCATGGCCATCATGATTGGACCTTTTAATTAATGCCAGATAGTATAAGCCCAAGGCCCTAAAATATGTTTCAAGTTATGAAATTATATTAAATGCTCTGCAAACATATATTTTAGGCCGATAATTATCAAATTCGATTATCGAAGGATCATAAACATACCATTTAAAATGCAATGCCAATCAATACAAACACCAGATACCCTTGCCAAATACATACCATAATCCTCAAGGTTACTCGAGAATCAAATCAATCCAACTACCCCATGTAATTATATTATATGCCGAGTGTTGAGACATGTCCTAAAGCCCTGAGTAATAATCATATATAACCCATCATCTATGCCATAAAATGTTTATCCATGAGTATAATACATATTTATGTATATTGCAGTGTATAAAGATCACATCCAATGGAAAACATATGAAACAATGATTAGGTTATAACATTACTCCAATCCCACCATAAACCTTATCCATTTTCCTTATTACACATAATTAAACATTGATGTTTGTTTTTGAAACCCATGACAAGTGACCTTAGGACAACCATCTTTACACAATGATTGTGAAGTGAATCCTCTTCATAATAGTTTAATAATCTATGGCCATGAATTCTTAAGAGGGATCCGACCTATTAGGTGTTTCAAGAAATAATTATAGGAGAGGTTAATTTTTGAAATGCCCAATGAATTGCAGGTTTAATTAGTGTTTATCATGGTCAACATTGCTGATTTCACAGAGAGACTCACAAAGCTAATTAGAATTCAGAATCTTTGGTTATACATAGGGTAAGTGACTGTGAAAGAGTATGTTACATGTTGTCCAAAGGGAGGGAAGCATGGGCAACAAGAAGAGGGAATAAGAGACATAAACTATGATGTTCCATCCCACAGAAGGGAGAAGCACATGTGCTGAATTTAATGGTGGTGTGATCTTCCCATAGCGCAAATTTCAACATGGTGTGCCAAGTATGTGGTTTGTCATTAATTAACCACTTCAAGATTCTAATAAGATTTTTGATGGTAGATTCAACTAAATCATTAGCTTGTGGGTAATATGTTGACGAAGTATAATTTTTGACATGATATTGATTGCAGAACTGGGTGATATGGGCAGATATTTAAGTAGTCCCGCATTGGGAGTTGTAAGCAGGTACATGAACAATCCAGGAAAGGAACATTGGATGACAGTGAAGTGGATTCTCGGGTATTTGAGAGGTACCACAAATTAGACATTATTCTTTGGTGGTTCAAACATTGCTCTACATGGATATGTTGATGCAGATATGGTGGGTGATAGAGATAACATGAGGAGCACCACAAGGTATGTGTTTACTATAGGTGGAACAACTGTCAATTGGGTTTCAAAACTCCGAAGCATTGTTGCACTCTCAACAACGGAAGCCGAGTAAAATTACCTTGTAAAATGTTGTAATTTCATAGTCAATCTCGGTCGTTCATTAGGCAAAGATCTGATGGTAGAAGTTATGTTTAATTAAGGGTTTTTTTTCCCTAGAAGGCAACCCCTCGCTATATATGAGGGAATTGTATTGCGTTTATGTAGATATGTTTATGTAGATTTCTATTCTGAGCGAGAAAGAGAGAGGAGATTGTGTGAAAGCAAAGAGGGAATTACTATGGATCTGCTATAGGTTGTATCTCTTCATTTTGTTGGATAATATAATAGGAGGGACTGACTGTTTCTCCGTGGATATAGCCAAAAATTGGGTGAACCACGTATATCTATGTCTCTATGGTTTTATGTGTTTATATTTTGCAATATATTTTATTTGTTCCATTGCTCTGTAATATATAATTTTCTAACAGAAAGAGCATATTTGGAGAGAGACTAACTATCACCATGACTACATATATGTTATTTTGCTTTATATATTCCATTATTAAATCCATAATAATGTTGACCCACATGTCTATTTTTCCTTTATTTCCTTAACAAGTGTCACATTTGGCCACCAAATCCCAGATGTCAGTTTCCATTCCCTCCCAAAAGAGTAAGCATTTAGTTCATAATTCCAAAGGGTTCCATTCTTGTATGATTACTACCCTATATCCACTATGAGAGGCAACACATTTGAAGAAATAAATCATAGTAAAATTTGGTACAACTAATATTGGGATTGGTCACATGGTATATGTTGAAGGTGAGAAGGATATTTCAGTGACCTCAATCCAAAAAAAAAGTATTGGGTACTGTGGTTAAGGGATAAACAAGTATTCCATTATTTTCAAAAACTTCATGTAGTACCCTACCATTCATAAGAATTAATGGAACTTATTTAGGGTTTTAGGATGGGGCCAATATTTCATAGCTATGAGTTTCTTGGGATCGACTCATGGCCATCATGATTGGGCCTTTTAATTAATGCCAGATAGTATAAGCCAAAGGCCTTAAGGCCTCAAGGGTTTTTAGTCATAATGCATAGGGAAAACATCATAAATAGTTAGGCAAAAACTCATGACCGAACCTATATTTGACACACAAGATTGAAAAATGATTTTCATTGCCAACGAAGGGATACGTATAGAAAATGACAACCATTTTGTACATACCTGGTGAGCAGTGAGGGTACAAGGAAAAAATGAATCTAGAAAAACCACCTCTAATCCATGTAATCAAACTCCAAACTCCAAAAAAAGTAAACACTTACTAACCACTAGGATTCACTTGCAGAGAAACAAGAATTGTAATATAATGAGAATGACCACATTGGTGGGTTTTGTAAATCGACAAGAATCGAAGTGCTCAACTCGAGGTGGTGGAGTAAATGCAAGAAAGAAATGCAGGCATGCTTCATTAACTGAGGTATGTTTCCCATACCACGTTTATACGTTCCAACCATGTGTGTTCGAGTGGGAAATGATGATGAGGATAGATACTATAAACATATTAACAATAGAGATGGGTTGAATCAGAGCCATAACAATGATTTAACCAATGAAACAAGTGAAAGAATTCCATGTCAATAGCCAACATATCATATTGATATAGTTCAAAACAACATTATTAACGAATAAAGGGTTGGAAATCACACCGAGTTGTGTGCACATCGCATAGTACTAAACACCGCTGCCAAAGTCACATTGCATGAAACAATACAAACTTTCTGGTGAAAATAATCCAACTAACGATACTGAGAAATACGTTTCAAGTTATGAAATTATATTAGACGCTCCGCAGACATATATTTTATGCTGGTAATTATCAAATTCGATTGTTGAGGGGTCATAACCATACCATTTAAAATGCAATGCCAATCAAAACAAACACCGGATACCCTTGCCAAATACATACCATAATCCTCCAGGTTACTTGGGAATCAAATCGTTCCAACTACGCCATGTAATTATAGTATATGCCGAGTGCTGAGACATGTCATAAAGCCCTGAGTAATAATCATATATAGCCCATCATCTACGCCATAAAATGTTTATCCATGACTATAATACATATTTATGTATATCACAGTGTATAAAGATCACATCCAATCACAAACATATGGAACAATGATTAGGTTATAACATTACACCAATCCCACCATAAACCTTAGCCATTTTCCACATTACACATATAATTAAACATTAATGTTTGTTTTTGAAACCCATGACAGGTGACCTTAGGACAACCATCTTTACACAATGATTGTGAAGCGAATCCTCTTCATAATAGTTTAAAAATCTATGGCCATGAATTCTTAAGAGGGATCCGACCTATTAGGTGTTTCAAGAAATAATTATAGGAGAGGTTAATTTTTGAAATGCCCAACGAATTGCGGGTTTAATTAGTGTTTATCATGGTCAACATTGGTGATTTCACAGAGAGACTCAGAAAGATAGTTAGAATTTAGAATCTTTGGTTATACATAAGGTAAGTGACTGTGAAAGAGTATGTTACATGTTGTCCAAAGGGAGGGAAGCATGGGCAACAAGAAGAGGGACTAAGAGAAATAAACTATGATGTTCCATCCCACAGAAGGGAGAAGCACCTATGCTGAATTTAATGGTGGTGTGATCTGCCCATAGCGCAAATTTCAACATGGTGTGCCAAGTATACACATAGGGTAGCTATACACAGAAGAGAGGAGCAGTAGTATCCCATGATGCTTTCTATTGTTGTAGTTCTCATCTACAATCTTGCGAATTTACACCTTCTGCACATTAAAATCCACACAGTGGAAGGTTCATTGTTGTGCCTCACACCTTCTGCAAAGATCCATATATATATAATATCTTCTTCCTGCATTGCATTGCTGGAAGAGCACCATAACTCTCTGTCCTCTGCGTTAAACTGAAGAGAGCTCTCTCTCCTCTCCCCGTTTTCGCACCATAAAATCCCTCTGAGAAACAATAATTGTAAAATAATGAGAATGACCACATTGGAGGGTTTTGTAAATCGACAAGAATCGAAGTGCTCAACTCAAGGTGGTGGAGTAAATGCAAGAAAGAAATGCAAGCATGCTTCATTAACTGAGTTATGTTTCCCATACCACGTCTGTACGTGCCAGCCATGTGTGTTCGAGTGGGAAATGGTGATGAGGATAGACACTATACAACAGATTAAGAATAGACATGCGTTGAATCAGAGCCAGAACAAAGATTTAACCAATCAAACCGGTGAAAGAATTCCATGTCAGTAGCCAACATATCATATTGATATAATTCAAAACAACATTATTAACAAATAAAGGGTTGGAAATCACACCGATTTGTGTGCACGTCGCATAGTATTAAACACAGCTGCCAAAGTCACATTGCATGAAACAATACAAACTTTCTGGTGAAAATAATCCAACTAACGATACTTAGAAATACGTTTCAAGTTATGAAATTATATTAGACGCTCCGAAAACATATATTTTATGCCGGTAATTATCAAATTCGATTGTTGAGGGGTCATAACCATACCATTTAAAATGCAATGCCAATCAAAACAAACACCAGATACCCTTGCCAAATACATACCATGATCCTCCAGGTTACTTGGGAATCAAATCGATCCAACTACCACATGTAATTATAGTATATGCCGAGTGTTGAGACATGTCATAAAGCCCTAAGTAATAATCATATATAGCCCACCGTCTATTCCATAAAATGTTTATCCATGAGTATAATACATATTTATATATATCGTAGTGTATAAAGATCACATCCAATCACAAACATATGAAACAATGATTAGGTTATAACATTACACCAATCCCACCATAAAACTTACCCATTTTCCACATTACACATATAATTAAACATTAATGTTTGTTTTTGAAACCCATGACAAGTGACCTTAGGACAACCATCTTTACACAATGATTGTGGAGTGAATCCTCTTCATAATAGTTTAAAAATCTATGGCCATGAATTCTTAAGAGGGATCCGACCTATTAGGTGTTTCAAGAAATAATTATAGGAGAGGTTAATTTTTGAAATGCCCAATGAATTGCGGGTTTAATTAGTGTTTATCGTGGTCAACATTGGTGATTTCACAGAGAGACTCGCAAAGCTAGTTAGAATTCAGAATCTTTGGTTATACATAAGAGCTAGTTAGAATTCAGAATCTTTGGTTATACATAAGGTAAGTGACTGTGAAAGAGTATGTTACATGTTGTCCAAAGGGAGGGAAGCATGGGTAACAAGAAGAGGGACTAAGAAACATAAACTATGATGTTCCATCCCACGGAAGGGAGAAGCACTTGTGCTGAATTTAATGGTTGTGTGATCTGCCCATAGCACAAATTTCAACATGGTGTGCCAAGTATGTGGTTTGTTGTCATTAATTAACCACTTCAAGATTCTAATAAGATTTTTGATGGTAGATTCAACCAAACCATTACCCTGTGGGTAATATGTTGACGAAGTAGAATTTTTGACATGATATTGATTGACAATAGGGTAGCTATACACAGTAGGGTTTTCTGATTGTTAAAGATAACATATATGGTAGTTTTACATTTATTTAGGTTTTAATTTTTCCCAATAATATAAATATTAGAAACATTGTATCACTATATTTTTTTAGGAAAATGTTTTGTTATAAAAGTTACTGACTCTAGTAAAATGTTTTGTTATGAAAATTATTGGCTCTGGATTCATATATTTACTTGGATTTTACTTTTATTATTTTTATCAAATGTTTATTTAATTTAAAATTGTTAATTGAAGTAAAATATCTATTTGTATTTTTTTTTTATTATTTTTATGAAATATTATTTAATTTATAATTGTTAATTGAAGTAAAATTAATTTTATAGTTATTTATTTTAAAAATTAAATGAACATATATCTTTTATATTAAAATTAAAATAAATTAGAAATTAAATCAAATTCTTCCAATTTAATTATTATTTAAATTTTCAATATAAATATTACCTACCTTTTGTTTGGATTGTGTCCAGCAAAATTCCTTATAAAACCCTCCTATGATAAATAACGAAAATAAAGTACTAAGATTAAAGGAATCTTTCATGTTTATCGAAAATTTCTTTTTCAATTTTACACAATATTATAGGATATTCACCCGGATAACCACACGACTCACGAGTCAAACTCAAGGAAACTGAACTGTGGTCTCCCGTTTTATAACGTAATTATTAATGACTGAAATTTCCACTTCAATCCTCTTCTCGTTTAATGTAAAGCAGTAATAAGAGATTGGGTGGTTACATCATTCACGCCTTGGCATAACCCATTTCCGATAAAAACTTTCAACGTAATTATTAATGACTGAAATTTCCACTTCAATCCTCTTCTCGTTTAATGTAAAGCAGTAATAAGAGATTGGGTGGTTACATCATTCACGCCTTGGCATAACCCATTTCCGATAAAAACTTTCAACGTTTGCAGAACCTGCGAAAACGAAGACGACTTCGGGAATGTTATCTACAGAAGGCAGTAAAATTTCATGCGAATTTTAAGATTACCTACCTTGGGAGAAAACTCCAGAGTCATATTTTTGTTTAGCCGCCTTCATTTCCATCTCATCTTCCTTCCTGGTTTTCCGAATCATGGAGTATGAGGGCGAGGTTAAGGCCACTTCCTGGTTTTCCGAATCATGGAGTATGAGGGCGAGGTTAAGGCCGCTTCCTGGTTTTCCGAATCATGGAGTATGAGGGCGAGGTTAAGGAGGCGGCCCTAACTCTGGATGAGTTTACCCAATAACAGGGGTGCTCCTATTCATTCATGCCCTTCTTGGAAAGCGATAAAGAAGAGAGCACACTGGAAACTGCCACCATCCAGATTCTGAGGTGTTGTTGTTCTGCTTCTTCTGATGCATGTGCTCGTGTTTCTTCTTAGACATCTATTCTCAAATTTTCTGCTTCTTCTGATGCATGTGCTCGTGTTTCTTCTTAGACATCTATTCCCAAATTTTAATTACAAAAGCACTTACATACGGTTAGCCTTACAATAATCAAAACAAACCTAATTAAATTTCAAATACAACAAAGACTCCCCTATATTCTTGAAAAACACACATCCAAATACAAAAGCAATTCTAAAATATAATTCTCAAGTATTGTTGGTGTTGTCATCTGCAATCCTAGCAGTGGATTGTCGTTTCAAAGAAACAAGAGAGGGCATCTACAGATAATACTTCTCCTCTCTTCTCATCTTCCATTATCATTTTCAGATGAATATGAAAAAGAGAAGAGAGGAGGAGTAGTATCCCATGATGCTTTCTATTGTTGTGGTTTCTCATCTGCAATCCTGCAAATTTACACCTTCTGCACATTAAAATCCATTCCATCCACACAGTGGAAGGTTCATTGTTGTGCTTCACACCACCTGCAAAGATCCATATATATAATATCTTCTTCCTGCATTGCATTGCTTGAAGAGCACCGTAAAATCCCTCTGACTCTCTGTCCTCTGCGTTAAACTGAAGAGAACACTCTCTCCTCTCCCCGTTTTCACACCATAAAATCCCTCTGACTCTCTGTCCTCTGAGTTAAACTGAAGAGCGCTCTCTCTCATCTCCCTGTTTTCGCACCATAAAATCCCTCGGACTCTCTGTCCTCTGCGTTAAACTGAAGAGCTCTCTCTGACTTAAACCGACGAAGTCTGTCCGCCCTCTCACCGTCACCGTTTTCGCAGACACACTTGAGTTAAACCGACGAAGTCTCTCCAGTTAAACTCAATACCTCTCTCCAGTTAAACTCAATACCTCTGTTCAAGAACCAGGAAGCTGATGGTGAGGACGTGGACGAAACCGATCGAGGCATAAGCGCACGCTTCAGGTTCGGTCATCCTAAGCCTCGGTCACATGAACGTTGATCGAGGCATAAGCGCACGCTTCAGGTTCAGTCATCCTAAGCCTCGGTCATATGAACGTTACCCTGGCCCCGGTCTTATCCCTTTATGTGATATATTTCTTTAAAATAGTGAAATTTTAAATATTTTATTATCATATATTACAAAATTATCACATAAATTATTAAACAGTAAATAATATCGTACAGAATTAATAAATTACTTCTAAATGTGAAAAATAATATCGTTTAAAATGTGAAAAACAATATTGTCTCAACTATATCTGAACACAATTTTTTTAGAAGACTGAGGTTGTACAGAGCACTTTAGCATAGATCGATAGTATGTGAATATAGACCACTCACTTAAAGAATATGGCAAAATATTTAGTCTAATTATTGAGTGTATAAGGTATAATCGAGTATGATGGCGAAATATATTAAATTAATAGTATAAACAGGTTGATATTTGGATTATTTATTAGGAGTTATCAGTGGACAAGATGATGAAATATTCGGATTCCCAGTACAGTGCATGGAAAAATTATTCTTCGAACCATTCTTGGAAAAATTAGTATTCGAAGCCGTCTTGGAAGATTCAAAATAAGAACAAATTCCGGGTTTGAGTAACGTGTAAATTTTAGTGATGAATATATACAAACTCCAACTTTTAAAAGATACATTAAAACTATTGAGATAAACAGAGTCAAAGGTGAGAGAACTTTCAAAATTACATTTTTGAAATTTTTATAGTAGTTTAGCCATAAAATTTTTATAATAGTTTAGTCATAAAAAAATTATTATTATATTTAAATAAAAATAATATTATAATAATTTAAGTAAACTAAAAAATAAATTTAATTATTGAAAATATATTAAAGGAAAAAAATAAAGTATTATTATTTATATATTTAATATATTAAAACAAATTATTAGGGAGGACATGTGTAGGGAGCTCTTTCATCAATAGGAATTCTAGATGAAGTTTTCCATAAAGCTAAGGGTTACGACCAATAATTTGGTAAAAACTTATGCTCTATAACAAGCCTTCTCACCACTTTATTGTTTTCGGAGATTCTTTAATCATAATTTAACACATACAAAAAAACTGCCAAAACTGCCTGCACCTCCCCCCAAGAGTGCATGTTTTCCATTTTTTCTTCTGTAGGTATGCTCTCATGTTTTCCAATTTTTTCCCTTTAGCTATGCCATTATACACTTACGATCATACCTGCAGGGGTTATCTAGGGGGAACTTCATGGCCTCAAGGATCTTGGCAGCTTGTTTAGATGTTCTTTTATGGAAAAAAACATACCCCCATTGCAATAGGGTAGATTATCTGACTCTTCTTGTCAGATGTGGCCCCCCTTCAGGGTCTTTGTCTACTGCCAAAACTGCCTGCACCTCCATCTAAGAGTGCATGTCTCCTCTTCTTCAGAAGAATTCCTTATTATTGTTACTTTTGTTATGGTTGAGGGGTGAATGTATACTGTAAGTCCTTTTCTATTGTAGTAGCAGCATTGGGACCAACCCCTAGCCCAAGCCCCTTTGGCCTCTTCCACACTGAAGGAGGCACTGTTGGTCCTCACTTCTCTTTAGCCAAACCTCCTAAGCCCTTGTAGCCCATAGCAGTCAAAATTGGTTTTTTCTTTTGGGGTACACCTGCTCAATGGTCTGGAATTGAATTGGGATACTTGGAATAGGAAGAGGCCGGTCCTGGACCACCAATTATTATTTATCCATTTGTTCTTTCCAGTTTCTAGCAATGCTGGCAGTCTATTCCTCTTCCTTCTCTTATTGGGCATGGACCTGGTCATAAAGTAGTTCTTAGAATTGTTGGTCCTATGGGAGGCTATCATAGGTTTCCTTTTCTTCTTTCAAGTAGATTATCATCAATACAATCTAACTCTAACCAAACTAGAAACCATAGTGCCTTGTCATTTACAAGAGGGTAGGTTTTCCACTGTAAAGTTCAAATAATTATGTGGCATGAGGGCTAGAATAGACATGTTCTTCAAGGAACCTCCACTCACTTAATTTAAGCTCTTTAATGAGACTACGAGGATGCTTGGAAGGTTGCATAGCACTAACAACACTCCACACCTTGTGGAGAGGCTTGATCCTACACTCCAAGCTGCAATGAGACACTAAATTAGGATATGATAAAACAAACTTTGTAGGAAGCCCTACAGTGTGCATGAAAAAATCCATGTTCTTATACAACTTATCCATGGAAACATTAAGTATATATGGGTTTCTCCTAAAAATCTCCTTCATCTCATCTTCCAGGAGGCCAAAAGTTGCCCAATACTTCATTTCTTTTTTCCAAAAGTCAAGGCATATTACTACTGACTAGAATCTGAGGTGCCTGTTAGCTCTGCTACATATCTTTGATTTCTAAAGGTCGGAAGTGAGCTTGGTCCTTGGTCATGCTCAAAAGAGACTCACAACAATCATTTTCTCCTTCCCTTGCACCACTCATTCTCCCTTCCTCAGTCCTAAAAAAATGATTAATTCCTTTATCGACTCTGGGTTTAATCGCTATCGCAAGTCGCATCCATGTGTGTATAAAGGTTGCGCCCCTCGGCTTCCGCCGATGCGATATTGCGATGTGATTTGATCACAATCGCTCATCGCGCTACATAAAGGCCCAAAACTACCAAAAGAAAAACCTGATTCGACAACTCCTGTCGTGCCCGATAAAGCGACTCGCCGGATCACTCCTCCGTCGTCCAATCAGTTTCGTCAAGATCGAATGGCCTTCGCTCATTTCATCCCCAGAAAGGGATGGCACGTTAGCACGTGATGGAGAGAAATTTTTCTCTCTCCTTTGTCACTACATGTCACATGTTGAATGGAATCGCACGCCCTCACCCTTTTACCACCTAATGCCCAAAGGCAGTGTGATTGAGACCGCTTACCACTTAATCCTCTATCCTCACCTAATAATTGTCACACACCTTCCTCACCCAACCACCATTGGATCAGTTCTGCCAAGATCCAACGGCCCATGCTTGTTCCGCTCCTGCTTCTTCCGATATCCCCTGCCAAGTCATCTCTACCATCTATCCTCCTGATCTAACCGCTGACTCTTCTCCTTCCTCCTACTTGTCCACCTGCTATTCAGTCCACGTCTCTTAACTGTTCCATGCTCCCGAAGGACAAAGGTGACTAGTCTACCAGTACCAGGTGCATTTCCTCCTCAAAAAAAGGACAGAGCTCGAGTAAATAACCGCATTTAATAGTTATGGGATTTCATCCTATACGACACCTTAACCACCTGAAAGGACAGCAAAGCACAGGAAAAAGATCAAAATTATCCACTGAAGCAAGCAAATGCACCAGAGACTCCATCAAGCAATTAAAGCGGTTGGTGGTCAATTATGACCCCTCCATACTTAGAATGGCCGAGTGCCTTTGTAATGAAACTCTATATATCTCGAGAAACAAGATGTAATTAGGGTTGATGGTTGTTGTTTTTATGTAAGGTTAAACTTCTCGAGACTATAACTGCTTTCATACTTGCAGCGTCTTGTGTTCATTTTCAACTAATACGAGCTTTTTTTGTTGTTAATTGATCATTTTCCATTTCTATTATGTTCCAGGCTATGCTTGATATGCCGTTGTCCTAAACTCTTGATGTTTGGCATTAGAGGAGTTGTCATCCTATCTCTATGTTAAAGTCTTGTATGTATCAGTGAATGAGTTATTCAGGTTTCTTTTCACCTAGTGACAGAGAGTTGTCATCTTGTCTATACATTAGGGAATTAGATTTGCAGACCTCTTTACTAGTTGCAGCTGGCCATCACAAGGTCTTGT
>APFE030231538.1:29586-51222 GCA_000404065.3 Pinus taeda
TCAACTCCATTGGTGAAAGATCTCATCAACTCGACAAATGCATTTGGCTCCCTCTCCTCTCTGTCTCCTCAAGGATGTGAGGCATTGTGGGTCTCATTGTCTGACCATACGTATGGCTTCTCTGCTACTAGTTTGTGCCTGCTTGCACATGGCTGCCCGTCTGCTTCAGGTTGGCCATCTCCTTGAAGTGTAACTCAGGGTCCTTCATGTCAAATCTCTCCACCAATCTCCCTATGAACTCAATGTAGGATGTAATCGATGCATGTCCCAATGTGACCATCCATGATACCACCACGCCTGCGCATCTCCCTCCATGTGAAGTGTGGCAAATCTGATGGCATCTGTCTCCCTCATGGGATTTAGGTGGAAGTATGTATCTAACTTATGAATCCATGCCCTAGCTAAGATTTTAACTGATCCATCAAAATAGGGTAGTATTACCTTCTCAGCCATCTTCTTAGCATCCTGGTTCTGCTGGTGTTGTCCTCCTTTGAAAGGTGATCTTGTCCTGGATCTATACTTTTCGTTAGGTGGAAATAGTCTCCAAAGGATAAAACTCTCTGGACCCTGGGGTAATGCCTCATACTCACCAACTCCATCGGTGAAAGATCTCATCAACTCGACAAATGCATTTGGCTGCCTCTCTCTCTTTGGCTCCTCAAGGGAGTGAGGCATTGTGGGTCTCACTGTATAACCATAGGTATGGGTGCTCTGCTGCTAGTTTGTGTGTGCATGCATCTGTCTCCCTCATGGGATTCAGTTATGAATCCACGCCCTGGCTGAGATCCTAGCTGATCCGTCAAGATAGGGCAACATTACCTTCCCTTCCATCCTCTGAGCGTCTTGGTTTTGGTGGTGTTGTCCTCCTCTGAAAGGTGCTCCTGTCTCGGATCTATACTTTTCCTTTAGGTGGCAATAGTCCCCAAAGGATAAAACTCTCTGGACCCTGATATCTAATGTCTCGTACTCATCAACTCCATCGGTGAAAGATCTCATTAGCTTGACAAATGCATATGGCTCCCTTTCTCTCTGTCTCCTCAAGGAAGTGAGGCATTGTGGGTCTTGTTGTTTGACCATAGGTACAAGTGCTTTGCTGCTCGTTTGTGTGTGCATGCACATGACTACCCTCTCCTGTCGAGAATGCCCCTTCTCCATCATTGGCCCCTCCTTGTGGCCCTCCTTGTACGTTCTGCAACTGCAACCCAATCATCTGCCTTATCATGTCTATGACTTGTTGATTGTGTGCCATCATTTTTCGGTTCGACCTCACTAACTCCTCCAGCAGTGGGTCTCTCGCATTCTTCCTAGGCTGCTCATCTCCTCCTCAGTTCTCCATGCGTTCTCTAGCATTATCAAGATTTGTGCCTGAAAAATGGTTTGGCTCCTCTCCTCTGCCATGACCTTTTCCTCTACCTCTGCCTCTGCCTCTTTGGAACACGACTCCTTGGTACTTGGGTGGCATCACTTGCTAATTTGTCCACAAATGGCCTAGAAGATGCTTTGATACCACTGTAATGTTCCTAATTAGGAATTAAATGCAAATATTATATGCATGCATTAGATACAACAAAAGAAAAATTTATAACAGAGCCACAAATTAGTATACACAGATAATGGAGCCAAAAGTCTGACCCATTGTATTAAATCTGGAAATATGAGTACATCAGTGAAATTAAAATGGAATTAGGGCTTGCTACTGCAAGCATGCAACATCCAGGTGCATTAATGTGCAATGTCCAATTGAAATAGCTCAATCTGTGAAAATTCCTCGAAATGCAACAACTGGATTTAATTCTTCTAACTAATTAACAATTTATTAATTTACTAATTAATATCGAATTAATCACATGATAATATCTTCACAAATAAAATGTTGTGGAAAATAAACTAGAAACTGAGAAAATACAAGCACACACACATAAAAATGACACAATTATTTTTGAATAAATTTCCACGAAAAAACCTAATGTGGGAAAGTCAGTGCAGTAGCTGAGGGTTTTATTATCATGCATTAGTGAGAAATTATGAGTACAATTGGATACCTAAAACTGGCAATCCTCTACAAGAGAAAATAGGCACAAAAATTAGTGAGAAATTTTGTCTCACCCGACACTGATTTAGCTCCAAAACTGGCAAATATTGGGCTTCATGAAACACCTGCGTCAGCCTCTACATCACCCTTGCACAGGGTCTTGTAGGCTTTGCCTGGAACTGCAACTGATCAAGCCGTCTTCCCAACTCAACCTCTGAGAATAACTCGTTGGTCCCTTCCGAAAATTCTCTCGGCCTCCAACAATTGAATCGACCCTCTATCTGGCCGAATCGAACTCTACCTCTGAAGCTTTCGCGCCAGCATTGCACAACCTCACTAAGGAGACTCGACTCTCTTGAAGCTAACTCTCTGGAACTGGAAGACTTCCTCCAGACTCACTGTCTCTGCCCCTCTCTGTCTTTGCTTCCCTTCTCTACCTCAAACTCTTCTGACAACTGTTGTTTCTGTTTGGAAAATCGAACTGCCCAAGAAAATCGATTTGAAGCGTGTTCCTCCATCTACCCATCGACTACTTCTTATAATTGCACCATGGGACCCCAACAACCAAGATTAAAACATAATCAATGGCTAAGATTATTTCCTAGTCGATCTGTGTGAGTTCGAGAGAAATCTCACCTTCCTTAATTAATTCCTTTTAATTAATCATTTTCCCTAATTTAGACTTAGGAAAAATTTAATTGTTGATTTATTAACTTAATTAAGGCATTTCTAGGTGGATTTTCTTGAAACCTTTTCTGGGTTATGGAGTCTTAGTGTTTTTTAGCCTCTCCAACAACTTTCGAGACTAGAAATCCATCCGATGCTACAAAAACTAAAACAATCTGGCAATTCGCACTACCCAGAAAACTCTACTGCTAATGCTGGAGGTGAACTCTGATTTTGGGCCTCAAATCTGCTCCAAATTTTTTGAAAAATTAGCCTTAGGCTCCTCACACCCAATCCAACAAAACCCAAAAAAACTTTTGGGCTAATTCCAGCTGACCCGCAATGCCCTAAAAAGTATGAATTTCTTGGCCACCCAGTTCTGCACCCAACAAGATGAACACTGCTGAAAAATGGCAAAAATCCTCCTGCAAATAGTTGAGAAATTGTGTGCAAATATACCCCGGAAATGGGCAATCTTTCTAGTTGAAAACCCCAAGCAATCATCAACTCCAATGTAATATCCCTAAGGAAAATTTACAGTAATAAACAAAGCATGAATAGAGAAAAACACAGAAAATTTGCCCACAAATCAGAACACGAAATAGATCCAAAAACTGTGCTGCTAGGCCATTTTATTAATCAAACATGGGGTTACAATTGGTGCTTGGAAAGTGTGCACCTGGGTTTGCCCAAGGGAAGCTAGCAAAGCTCCAAGTGATGAAGATGAATTCCCCAAGTGTGTTGGCAGATCTCGCTTTGGCTCTGCACTGAACTGCCCAAAAAACGAGCTGCTAGCTGTGAAGAATAGCTGCTAGGACCTCCTCTGTTGCTTAGAAAATTCCGAGAGATTAACCCAGGGATCTCCACCAAATACCCATAAAAACCCACGAAGGGATTGGCCAAATATTGAACTTGGAATTTCGGCCCAATCTCCCTCAATGGCCTTGTTGCTGGGTGATTCAACCCACCTGTAAATCCTACTATTGAATGCCCACAAAATGACTGCAATCACCTACAAATCTCCTTCCCAGACTCCCCTACAAGTTTCAACCCAAAATCCCTTCTCTCCTCAACCCCCACGTGTGACACTACCAAGGATTACGCAGTGGCTATGCTACTGTTACTGGAACTTCCCCACACTCACACTACGCTGCTCCCAGTTCGATCTGAAAAGGATGAGACTCCATACTTGGGCTGGCACTCGAATTCCACTGAAGTAAGGGGTGAGATTTCTGCCTTGAAAACTCTTGTGCTCAAGAACACTTGCAGACTTTGCTTTACCTCAAGTGTGCTAGTCTAAGAGATAACTCAAATGATCAAGAATACCCAAAAATGGTTGCCTCGTCTTTTGTCAAAGATCCTCCCAAATGTGAGCCCAACCATTGACTTTCCCCTACCAATCTCCCTCCAATGAGTGCGTATTTCCTTGTGGGTCGTATTTCTCTATGGGTGGCCTCCACTTACCACTAGCAGTTTGATTTTCTCCTCCTTCTAATGTTTGGGCTTCCCGTTAGCTCAAAAATTCATGTGGGACCTCTAAACCCAACTTTCCTAAGTGCAAGTACGAATTAATACAAAATTGGGAAAAATTGATATTTCCCCTTAGCAATATTGCTAAGTGGGAATATCACAGTCCTCCCTGCTAAAACGTTTCTTGTCCTCAAGCAAATGTAATGAAGGACGTTGAAATATCTATTGTCCCTCCCAAGTGGCATCCTCATTTGGTAGATTCCTCCATCTGATAAAAAGTTCCTTGATAACCCTGTTCTGCAAGTGCCTCTCACGGGTGTCCAAAATAGCCTTTGGCTCTAGAACTAAGTTCCCCTCATCATCCATGGGTGGTAGCTCTATAGTTGCAGTCACCTGCTGCCCTAATGCCTTTTTCAGGCAAGACACATGAAAAATGTTGTGTACTTGGCTCCTCGGGGCTATCTCCACTCATATGCTACCACCCTGACTCTCCTAGTGACTCGCTACAACCCATAGAGGCGAGGCTTGAGCTTCTTGACCCCCTTCTGCTTGAGTGATGACTGTCTGTATGGTTGTAGCCTCAAGAAGACTAAGTCCTTAACCTCAAATTGCCTCTCTACTAGGCCCCTATTTGCATGGAGTTTCTGTTGGTTCTACGCAGTCTGTAGGTTATCTTCGAGAGCTTGCGAGATATCTTGGTTCTCCTTTGTCCAATCCTTGGCCCTAGGGGCCTTGCTATCTCCAAACATCACGTCAGCAAAAGATAATGCATCATAACCATACAAGGCTTTGAATGGGGACATACCCATGGACATGTGGTACGTGGTGTTGTAGCAGTACTCACCCAAGTGCAACCACTGTATCCATGCATGTTGTTGGCTCGTCATGCAGTTAAGTAGGTACACTTCAGCCATTTGTTGACTATCTATTTCTGCCCATTAGTCTAGGGGTGATAACTAGTGCTCGGAGTCAGCTTTGTGCCCACTAGTCGAAACATCTCTTGCAAAAATCCTCCCAAGAACCTGCTGTCCCAATCACTGACAATGGTCTTAGAGAGACCATGAAGCCAAAATACCTCCCTGAAAAACAATTCGGCCACCTGTGAGGTCGAGCACTGGGCGGAGATGGCGAAAAAGTGTGAAAACTTCATCAATTGGTCTACCAACATGTATATGCAGTCCTTGCCCTGCACTGTGGGCAACCCGGTAATAAAAGCCATCGACACATTCTCCCATGTCCCCTCAGGAATAGGAGGTTGTACTAGCCTAGCAGGGTGTGTCTTCTCACCCTTGTTCCTTTCGCACGTGTCACACTTTCGGACATGCCTTAGAACATCATCCTCAAGGCCCTTCCATGCAAAGCACTCCTTGATGGTCCTATATGTCTTGGTAAACCCCTGATGTCCTGATAAAGGTGAGCCATGGGCTGCCTGCATGATCTTCTCCCTCAACTGGTAGCTGGGTACTAAATAAATCTGGTCCCAGAAGTAAATCACCTCGTTGATCACCCTGTACCGATCATCCACCACTGCATCGTCAGGGACCTCACATGCAAAACAATCCTTGGAATACTTTACCAGTAACTGTGCCCTCCAATCAGGTGCAATGCTCATCAATGAAAGGGTAGTTGGGCTCTTGGATTTTAGTTTTTGTAGCATCAAATGTGTTCTAGGCACGAAATTTTGTCGAGAGGCTAGAATACATGGGATCTCCAAAACTCATAAATCGTTTCTGGAAATTCCACCTAGAAATGACTTAATTAGATTATTAGTCGTTTTTAAATATTTCCCAAGTTTAAACTTAGGGATTATGACTATTAATCAGAATTAATTAAGTTATGGTGTGAATGTTCTAGAAACTCACATAGATTGACTTCAAGTTAATCCTATCCATCGAATAATCTAATATTGGTTGTTGAAGTCTCAACAGAGGATTATAAGAAGAAGTCGATGGGGCTTGGAGAAATCACTTGTGCAGTTCGATTTCATGAGCAAATCTATTTCCTGAGTAAGTAGCATTCAGTTGCCGAAAAGAGAGCCAGAGAAATCGACGCAGTGAGAGAGGGGCAGGGACAGTGAAGCTGGAGGAAGATTTCTTGATCTGGGGAGTGCATTTGCAGAGAGGCAGAGAAGCCACAGTGAGGTTGACGTAGAGCAACGTAGTAGCTTCTAGAGGCAAAGTCATATTGCTGGGGAGAAATAGAATTTTAGTGCCAGAAGCTGGGAAGAGGCTCTAGAGGCCAAAAGACAAGTTTTCACTGATAGCAGCTGGTCAGACAGCTTGAGGAGAAGTTGTTCCAAGCTAAGAGTAGCAGCAATTGCGCTAGGGTGACATAGTGACTACGCAAAGGCAGTTTGGATGGCTCAATTTGAGCTAAGGTTAGTGTCGGGATTTTCCTGTAGAATGAGGAATTTCTCCTCACTAGATTTTCTTGCTAGTATTTCTCTGTAGGATTGCCAATTTTGACATCTAGTTGTACTCAGTTTATTTCACTACTACAAAATAATAAAACCCTCAGTTGCTGCACCGGTTTTCCTAAGTTGGGTTTTTCCAGGGCCATTGGTTGACAAATAACTGTGTTATTTTATGTGTGTGTGCTAGTATTTCTTCCATTGTTTATTTGTGTAGGTTGCAGTGTGGTTGATTCAGTGTTTGCTGTAGTAAACACTAAAAAAATTGTTAAGAATTAATTTAACAATTAGGAAAATTATTTCTAGTTGCTGCAATAGGATTCGGGTTCCTGAATTTTCACATGCTATCAGAGCACAGATGATTAGCCGGAGAGCTCAGTAGTGAAGGAAGAGGGAGTTTCGCTGTTCATTGAGGGGAAACAATTTGAAACCCCAAAGGAAGCACAGTTACCTTGGCCAATAGGTCGAATTCTCGAGGAGAAATCGATTTTTCTGAGAGAGGGACAGAAAAATTCGATCTCTCTAGATCAAGGGTTTGCAGAGGCAAAGGGAGCAACCAATATTTTTCATAAAGCAGATCTCTAGTTGGGCGCAAAATTTTTTTAGCAATTGCTAGAGCAGAATTCGCTTAGGGAGGAAGAAGAGCACACACTGATAGGGAAAATTTTCCTTAGGGAACTTCTAGTCTCAAGAAGTTCGAATTTCATTGCAGATCAATAGTTGTTGTGAGCAGTTTTTCTCACTCCAGAAGGGAGTGTGAATAGCCTAGCAACAACTGAGCAAAAGGGAAGAGGAGATTTTCGACATCATCTGAGATGGCCATTGCCGAACTACGATCTCAGGACAGGTTGGACGATGCTTCCAACTATGTCATCTCGAAGGCAAGGATGTCCTTCCTTCTGGACGAATATGGTCTGAAGCCATTCATAGACGGAGTGGTAGCTATCCCCATAGATGCAGATCAGCAGAAGGAGTATAGAAAGGAGATGATGAGAGCAAAGAGGTTGATTCTTGATGGTTTTCGAGTTCACATTGTATTACACATAGCAGTCCAGGGAACAACCAAGGAGATGTGGGATACACTTCCACGCTATACCAAGCCACTTCTGAGCAACAAAAGATGTATTTTGAGGAGAAGCTGAGATGCATCAGGATGTAGAAAGGCGAACGCATAGACCCCTTCTTCACCTGGATTTAGGAGATTCGAGATTAGTTGTCAGCTGTTGGGACAACGCCTCAAGTCACAAAGCTGGTGCAATTGGCACTCAATAGTGTCTCCGAGGAGTGGCAGGTATTCGTCCAAAGAATTTTGGGCAAAGAAACCTTGCCAAGGTGGGATAGGATGTGAGCCAATTTGTAGCAGGAGGAGTTGAGGTGAGACTTAGTGAAGAGCTCCATCAGTGGCAACAGTAGTGGATCGAACCAGGTGAAGGAGGAGGAGAATGTGGCCCTCGCATCAAAGGGTCCTACTCAGGGATAGGGGGAGCATCGAAAGAAGAAGGACCTGTCAAAGGTCAAGTGCTTCAAATGTGGTGACCTTGGTCACTACAGTACCCAACATCCTCTTTGGAAGAAGGAAAAAGAGGAGAAGCATGATCAACAGGCAGCATCAATAGAGATCGACAAGCTTTCCTCCAGGCTGGAGGAAGACTTCGCCATGTTTGCTGACATACCCCTAGGAGTGAAATGGGGTGACTTGGTGCTGTAGCCCCAGAGTGCTACAAATGGGTAGGATTCGTGTGGAGGTCTACCTCTTGAATCAATACCTTGCTATAGGGGCCCACAGTGTTTTGTAGCAGGATGGATCAGTGGCAGTAGATGTAGTCAGATGCCAGAGTGACAGATACAGAGTCTAGTTCTAGTCAGATGTTGGGGAGCATAGTGCAGATTTGCCAGTAGTGTAGTTGGAACATAGAAGAGTCAGCAGCAACACAGATGCCTCAGTGACAACACAAATACTAGTAGTAGCGAGAGACTCGAGTGAAAGATGCATTAAACTGATAACAATTGATTCAATATTTAGGATGCTTCTCAGTTGCAGTTGTTGCAGTAAGAAAAACAACAAATGGAGAGGGAGTTACAGTGCAGATGCAGTGTTGACAACAGTTCAACAGGTTCAGCGACAACACAGATGCGACAGATATCGGAGTTTTGTAGTTTTTGGTGGCCAGCAACAGCCAAACATCAGCAGTGTGACAGGAGATTATGCAGAGACAGGGTGGTGCTGCAAGGGGGCAACAACACTAGAACACATTCCTCACTAAGAGGGAGTATTAGTTTCTGTAGCATTAGATGTGTTCTAGCCGCACAATTTTTTGGAGAGGCTAGAAAAATGAGATCTCCAAAACCTAGAAATCGTTTATGGAAATTCCACCTAGAAATGACTTAATTAGATTATTAGTCTGTTTTTAAATATTCCCTAAGTCTAAACTTAGGGAATATGACTAATTAATCAGAATTAATTAAGTTATGGTGTGAATGTTCTAGAAACTCACACGGATCGACTTCAAGTTAATCCTAGCCACCGATTAAGATCTAATCTTGACCATTGAAGTGTCAAAAAAGGATTATAAGAAGAAGTTGATGGGGCTTGGAGAAATCACTTGTGCAATTCGATTTCATGAGTAGATCGATTTCCTGAGTAGCAACATTTAGTTGCCGGAAAGAGAGCCAAAGAAATCGAAGCAGTGAGAGAGTGGCAGGGATAGTGAAGCCGAAGGAAGATTTCCTGATCCGGTGAGTGCATTTGCAGAGAGGTAGAGAAGCCACAGTGAGGCTGACGTAGAGCAACGTAGTAGCCTCTAGAGGCAAAGTCAAATTGCTGGGGAGAAGTAGAATTTCAGTGCCAGAAGCTGGGCAGAGGTTCCAGAGGCCAGAAACACGTTTTCCCATATAACAGCGGGTTAGACGACGTGACGAGAAGCTATTCCAAGCTGAGAGTAGCAGCAATTGCGCTAGGGTGACGCAGTGACTGCGCAGAGGCAGTTTGGAAGACTCAATTTGAGTTGAGGTTAGTGCCAGGATTTTCTTTTGGAGTGAGGAATTTCTCGTCACTAGATTTTATTGCCAGTATTTCTCTATAGAATTGCCAGTTTCGACATCCAATTGTACTCATTTTATTTCATTGTTGCATAATAATAAAACCCTCAGCTACTGCATCGGTTTTTCCGAGTTGGGTTTTTTCGTGGACATTGGTCCAAAAATAACTGTGTTATTTTATGTGTGTGCTAGTATTTCTTCCAGTGTTTATTTCTTCCGCAGTTTATTTGTGTAGGTTGCAGTGTAATTGATTCAATATTAGTTGTAGTAAACAATAAATAAATTGTTAAGAATTAATTTAACAATTAGGAGAATTATTTCCATTTGCTGAAATAGGATTTGGGTTCCCGAATTTCACACTAGACAACGCATCAACTACCATGTTGTGCTTCCCTTTGACATACTCAATGTCAAAGTGGCTAGAGCTTGCTCACCCCCTTCTGTTGCCTCTCCTGCTACTGCTTGTGTTCTAAGAAGAATTTGAGACTGTTGTGATCTGTTTTGACCCGAAACCTGTTTCCCACCAAGTATTGCCTGAACTTGGCTAATGCATGCATGATGGCTAGCATCTCCTTGTTGTAAATGGAGTATAATCTCTTGTGGGGCAGTAGCTTCTGGCTCTCGAAAGCTATCGAGTGTCCCCCCTGCATCAAAATTTCTCCTACACCCTCCCCTGATGCATCACACTCAAGCACAAAGGGTTATGCGAAATTGGGAAATGCCAACACTGGGAAACTTCTCATGACCTGTTTGAGGCTCTTAAAATCCTCCTACACCTCATTTGTCCACTCAAACGCCTCCTTCTTCATCAAATCAGAGAGGGGAGTTGCTAGCTACGAGAAGCCCTTTACAAACTTCCAATAGTAAGTACAAATGCCCACAAAACCCTCAAATTCGTCACATTCCAGGGCTCTGGTGAAACATGGATGGCCCTGATCTTCTCCTCATGGACTCTCACACCATCCTAGCCAATAATGTGCCCCAGATAGAGCATCTTCATCAAATCGAACTGACACTTGGACAACTTAGCGTAAAACTGCTACTCCTCCAAAAGACGCAACATTGTCTCTAAATGTTGAAAATGTTCCTCCCAAGTCCGGTTGTAGATCAATATATCATCGAGGAACAACAACATGAACTTCCACAACTTCCTACGAAACACGTGGTTCAATATAGGATTGGATGGCGACTGGTGCGTTGGTTTGCCAGAAGGGCATAACCAAGAACTAGAAGTGCCCATAGTGGCACCCTAAAGCTGTCTTAGGGACATCCTGGTCCCTCACCCTGATATGGTGGTACCTTGAACGCAAGTTGCAAGTCAATCTTGGAGAAGAACTTAGCCCCCCTCAGCTCGTCTATCAACTCATCTATGCGTGGGATGGGTAACAATTCTTCATGGTCTTCTTGTTGAGGGCTCGGTAGTCTATGCACATGCGGAAGGACCTATCCTTCTTCTTCACTAGGACAACCGATGAAGCAAAAGGGCTGGAACTAGGCCAGATGTGCCCATGTGCCAACAACTCGTGAATGACCCTCTCAATCTCATCCCTATATGCCTTGGGATGTCGGTAAGGGGTAGTGATGATGGCTTGTACCCCCGGTTCCAACTCAATAGTATGCTCAAAACCCTGATCAGGTCGTTGCACGGGCAGTATGTCTCCAAACACCATTGAGTACTTGTCCAAAATAGCCTATATGTCTAGGAGTGGTGGCTTGGGTTGAGCCGCAGCCTCAGAAATCCTCAACTCCATGGCCCACTCAATGTCACCATGCCTCAAATCAGCCTCCATCCTGTGGGTCGAAACAGTCCGTGGAGGGTAAGAGTGTATAACTCGCAGCAAAACCAATTTTCCATTTGGCCCTGTGAATTCCATCTCCAACTTCCTCCAATCGGTAGTGACTCGGCCTAGCGAATAGAGCCAATGCACACCCATCACCACGTTGGTGTTTGACACATCCGCCACAAAAAAGTGGTATGTCACTGAATAGTTCACCATGGTGTCTGTCAAGGCAGTAACATAGGGTGTGCACTACATGGTTCTATCTCTAGGCACAAGAACCGAAGATACCTCAAACTCCTCGGTTGTGATGCCCCTCCTCTGAACTATCTGTGCATCGATGAAGTTGTGGGTAGCCCCATTGTCCACCAAAACTAAAACACACTGCCCCTGCATGGTGCCCTTTGATCCTCAAGGTCAAAAAATTGGGTATTCCTCGCAAGGATGCAAGGACCCCTCCTGCTAGTGCGAAGGGAGCTCCCCTTGGCAGTGGTGGTGGTGGTGGTCCCCTCTCCACATGTGCTATGCTATCATCTCCACCCACTTCAAGCTCTACCTTGTCCTCCAGCTCGTTGTTAGAAAGACCTCGATATAATGGGCCTTGCCTGTTGTGCATCTATGGCCTGGTGCCCATGGTTCTTGACAAGTGAAACACAACTAGAGATCTCTCTAGGTCTCCTCATCCAGCTGCCCTCACTGTCAGTTTTTGTATCATCAAATGTGTTCTAGCCTTGAAATGACTTAATTAGATTATTAACCAATTTTAAATATTTCCCAAGTCTAAACTTAGGGAATATAGTTAATTAATCAGTATTAATTAAGTCAAGGTGAGAATCATCTAGAAACTCACACGGATCGATCCAAAGATGATCCCAGCCATTGATTAAGTTTTAATCTTGGTCGTTGGTGCTCCAATTGAGGATTATAAGAGGAGGTTGATGTGGTGATGGAGAAGACAATTGAGAGGTTTGATTTCTGAGCAGGTCAATTTCCAGAGTAGCAGCAGTCAATTGCTGGAGAGAGAGCTAGAGATCAAAGTAGTGTGAGAGGGGCAGGGACAGTGAGTTCGGAGGAAAGATCTCCAGATCCGAAGAGGCAAATGCAAGAGGGCCGAGTTATCCTAGAGAGGCAATGCAAAGGCTCTGTGCAGTAGCTTCAACAGGTAGATTGATTTGTTGGTGAGGAAAAATCATTCATTTCCAAAGGCTGAGCAGAGGTACCAATGGTGCTGGTGGTGCTCCCCTCTCCACACGTGCTACGCTGTCATCTCCACCCACTTCCAGCTCTACCTCGTCCCCTAGGTCATTGTCAAAAAATACCTCAATGTAATGGGCCTTGCCTGTTGTGCATCTATGGCCTGGTGCCCATGGTTCGTGATAGGTGAAACACAACTTCCTCCTTTGGAGATCTCTACAGGTTTCTTCAGCCAGTTGTCCTCGCTGTTAGTTTTTGTAGCATCGGATGTGTTCTAGCCTTGAAATTTTGTGGAGAGGCTAGAATACATCAGATCTCCAAAACCCAGAAATCATTTCTGGAAATTCTGCCTAAAAATGACTTTATTAGATTATTAACCAATTTTTAAATATTTTCTAAGTCTAAACTTAGGGAATATGGTTAATTAATCAATATTAATGAAGTCAAGGCAAGAATCATCTAGAAACTCTAACTGATCGATCCAAAGATGATCCTAGCCATTGATTAAGTATCAATCTTGGCTGTTGGTGCTCCAATAGAGGATTATAAGAGGAGGTCGATGTGGTGATGGAGAAGACACTTGAGAGGTTTGATTTCTGAGGAGATCAATTTGCAGAGTAGCAACAGTTAGTTGTTGGAGAGAGAGCTAGAGGTCGAAGTAGTTTGAGAGGGGTAGGGATAGTGAGTCCAGAGGAAAGATTTCTAGATTTGAAGAGGCAATAGCAAGAGGGCCAAGTTATCTCAAAGAGGCAATGTAGAGGCTCTGCGCAGTAGCTTCAGCGTTTAGATCGATTTGCTAGTGAGGAAAAATCGTTCTCAGCTCCAGAGGCTGAGTAGAGGTTCTAGTAGGCCAGAGAAACGATTCCCTCAACAGCTAGAGGTAGAACGAATTCATCAGTGGTCGTTTAGAGCCACATGTGTGGCAGACAATGCAAAAACAACGCAGGAGAGGCTCAATCTGGGGTTTGGACGCTAAGTTTTTTGAAGGAAAGTCGTGCCAGAGATTTCCTATTGGAGAAGGGGAATTACCTTTTAGTATTTTGTCCAGATTTTGTTGCTGTGGATTACCAGTTTCAAGCATCTAGATTGTTCTCAGATTTCTCATTGTTGCATAATATTAAAACCCTCATCTACTGCATCGGTTTTCCCACATTGATTTTTTTTGGGGACTTTTGTCCTAAAATAATTTTGTTATTTTTATGTGTGTGTGCTAGCATTTCTTCCAATGTTTATTCTTTTGCAGTTTTATTTGTGCGGATTGTAGTGTGGTTTATTTAGTATTTGTTGTAGCAAGCAATAAATAAATTGTTAAATTAAATTAACAATTAGGAGAATAATTTCCAGTTGCTGCAATAGGATTCCAGGTTTGAATTTTCACATGGTATCAAAGCACAGCTGATCAGTGGGAGAGGTCAGAGGCGAAGAGAGAAGGAATTTCGCTGCTCATTGTGGGAAGCAGGCCAAAATTCCCAAGGGCATCGCAATCGTTCTGCAGGAAGCCGAATTACTTGTGGAGGTTTGATTTTTTTGAGTGTGGCAAAAAAATTTGATCTTTCCAAATCAAGTGATTCCATAGGCAGAGGGAGCAACTCAGATTTTTTCGTTGAGAAGATCTCTAGTTGGATGTAAAAGTTTTGCAGTAGTACGCTAGAGCAGATCCAATGTCGGGTGGAAGGAAAAAGAGCACACATAGAGGGAAATTTTTCCCCAGGGAATTTCTAGTCTCAAGAAGTTCGATTTTTCCTTGAAGATCAGTGGTCGTTGTGAGCAGATCTTCTCACTTCAGAAAGGAGTGCAAATAGTAGGGCAACAACTAAGCAGAAGTAGGGAAGAGATTTTCGACATTTTGTTGAGATGGCCACTGCTGGGCTTCATGATTAGGGCAAGTTGGATGGGGGCTTCCAACTACATCATCTAGAAGGCAAGGATGTCCTTCCTTCTAGATGAATTTGGCATGAAAACATATATTGATGTAGTGATAGCAGTTCCTAGGATGTAGATTAGCTCAAGAAGTACAAAAAGGAGATGGCATGGGCGAAACAATTGATCCTAGGAGTTCGGGATCATGTTGTTTCACATATAGCCGACAAAGATAGTGCCAAGAAGATGTGGGATGCTCTTGCCAAGTTGTATCAAGGTATTTTCGAGCACCGAAAGATGTACCTCGAGGAGAAGCTGAGGCTCATTCGGATGCAGAAGGAGGAAGGCATAGACCCCTTCCTCACTAGGATTCAGGAGGTCTGGGACCAGCTGTCAGCTGTTGGGGCAACGCCTCAATCAACAGAGCTTGTGAGATTGGCACTGAGCAGTGTCTCCAAGGATTGGCAGGTTTTTGTCCAAAGCATATTGGGCAGAAACAAGCTACCATATTGGGATAGGATGTGGGCTGACTTGTAGAAGGAGGAATTGAGGCGAGCTCTTCTAAAGAGCTCCATCAGTGGCAATAGCAACGGATAGAAGCAGGTGAAGGAGGAGGAGAATGTGGCCCTCGCATTTAAGGGTCCTAGTTAGGGACAAGAAGAGCAAAGGAAGAAGAAGAAGGACTTGTCGAAGGTCAAGTGCTTCAGGTGTGGTGAACTTGGCCACTATAATACCTAGTGTCCTCCCAGAAAGAAGGACAAAGAGGAGAAGCAAGACCAGGTTGTAACACATGCTAATATCGATAGGCTATCCTCCAGGTTGGAGGAAGACTTCGCTATGATCGCCAACATTCCTCCGGGAGTGAGTTGGGGTGATTTGGAGTTGTAGCCCAGAGAACTATAGACGGGTAGGATCCTTGAGTATTCCACCTCATGGATCAATACCTTGCTACAGGGGCCTACAATATTTAGTAGCAATATGGATCAGTGACAGTTGATGCAAGGATATGCTAGAGTGACAGTTGTAGAGACTAGTAGCAGTCAAATGCTAGGGAGTGCAGTGCAGAGTTGGCAGCAGTGCAAAGTCAACAACAACACAAATTGTTCAGAGACAGTGCAGATACTAGCAACAATCAAAGACTCGGGTGGAAGATGCATTATACTGATCACATTTGATCCAGTATTTTGGATGCTTTTCAGTTGCAGATGTTGCAGTTGTAGCATCAACAGATGAGAGGGAGTTGCAGTGTTGGCAACAGTTCAAAAAAGTCAACAGCAACACATATGCAACATATATCAGGGTTGTACAGTGGTTTTTGGGCAGTATGGCCCGACATCAACAACGTGACTGGAGATGATTAAAAAATAGGGAGTGCAATAGCACTAGAACACATTCCTCGCTAAGAGGGAGTGTTAGTTATTGTAGCATTGGATTTGTTCTAGCCTTGAAATTTTGTGGAGAGGCTAGTATACATGAGATCTCAAAAACCCATAAATTGTTTCTAGAAATTCCGCCTAGAAATGACTTAATTAGATTATTAACCAATTTTTAAATATTTCTTAAGTCTAAACTTAGGGAATATGGTTAATTAATCAATATTAATTAAGTCAAGGCGAGAATCATTTAGAAACTCACACAGATCGATCCAAAGATGATCCTAACCATTGATTAAGTTTTAATCTTGGCCATTGGTGCTTTAATAGAGGATTAGAAGAGGAGGTCAATGTGGTGATGGAGAAGACAATTGAGAGGTTCGATTTCTTGGCCAATCAATTTCCAGAGTAGCAGTTGTTAGTTGCTGAAGAGAGATCTAGAGATCAAAGTAGTGTGAGGGGCAGGATAGTGAGTTTGGAGGAAAGATTTCTAGATCTGGAGAGGCAACACCAAGAGGGCTGAGTTATCCCAAAGAGGCAGCGCAGAGGCTCTACACAATAGATTCAGCAGGAAGATCGATTTGCTGGTGAGAAAAAATCGTTCTTAGTTCAAGAGGCCGAGAAGCGGTTCTAGTAGGTCAGAGAAATGATTCCCTTAACAGCTAGAGGCAGAACGACGTCATCAGTGGTATTTTCGAGCCACATGTGTGGCAGACATCGTAGAAACAACACAGGAGAGGCTCATGCTAGGGTTTGGAGGCCAAGTTTTCTAAAGGCAAGTCGTGCCAGAGATTGCGTGTGGGAGAAGGGAAATTCTCTTCAGTATTTTGGCCATATTTTCTTGCTGTAAATTGCCAGTTTCATGCATCCAGATTGTACTTAGATTTTTCACTGTTGCATAATATTAAAACCCTCATCTACTACATCAATTTTAGCGCATTGGGTTTTTCCAGGGAATTTTGTCCAAAAATAACTGTGTTATTTTTGTGTGTGTGCTAACATTTTTTCTAGCATTTATGTTAGTTTTTGGTAGCATCAGATGTGCTCTAGCCATGAAAATTGGAGGAGAGGTTAAGGCACATGAGTTCTAAAGAACCCATAAATCGTTTGGTGAAATTCCACCTTGATTGTATTTTATTAAAATAATTAATATTTTTAATGGTGTTCCTAAGTCTAAACGTAGGAAAAATAAAGTATTAATGGGTATTAATCAAAATATGGGTGAGAATGTTCTATAAAACAGATCAAGTCATGTTTTAAGCTTAGCCGTTGATTAGAGACTTAATCTCAGTCGTTGAAGTCTCAACGATAAAAGTATAAGAAGGAGGCTTGGGGTTCATTTAGAAACACTCACGGAGAGAACAAATTGATCTGGAGTTCGATTTCTGGGGCTAGGAAGCTGAGAATTCGAACTGAGTGATCATTTTGTAGCAGAGGGGTAGGGATGTTTTGGGAATACTAGGCAAAGAGGCGGAGAGACACTAGTGGAGGCAACGCAACAACTAGAGGGACTGACGCTGGGCCAGTCTGGGCCCATGTAGGCTTGACACAAAGCTAGAAGGGTCAGCGCAGAGCAGAAATTGCCATCACACAGAAATCCGAAACTGCCGGGGAGCTATCGGAATAGCCGGTAGAGGTGGACGCAGAAGTTCCAGAGGAAGAAGAGACGACGCAGAAGTTGACATAGAGCCTGTAAGGTTGAGGTAGGGCCAACACAAAGATAGACGAGGTTAGCCAGTTCTGCTACCGGATCAGCTGGAATATGCTGGGTGAAGTGAGGTAAACGCACTCAGTTTTTCGCCATTATATTTTGTCTATCACTGGATTGCCGGGAGGGCATCCAACATTGTATTCAAAAATACTGCTTAATAATAGAAAACCATCAGAGCTGCTGCACTGGTTTTCCCGCATTGGGTTTTTTTGGGTACTATTTTGTCCAAACAATAACTGTGTCCTATATATCTTGTTCTTTGCTCTGTTTTCTGTTTCATGTAATCAAATTTAAAGTAGTGTAGGCTGCAAAAGTAATTTACTTCAGTATTCAGAAAATAGCTTGATAAATGTATATTAAAATCAAGTAGGAGAAGTAAATTCAGTTTTGTTGCAATAGGGGTTCCTTGAGTGTAGGAATTTTTACAGTTTATTATTCCACAATTTTATTTGTGCAGATTGCAGTGTGATTTATTCAATATTAGCTATAGCAAATAGTAAATAAATTGTTAAATTAAATTAACAAGTAGGAGAATAATTTCCAGTTGTTGCAAAAGGATTCTAGGTTGGAATTTTCACACTCACCCTTGGTTGGCTCTCGGTGGTGGAGCCCTAGTGTCTCCTCCCCTCTGCTGGAAACTCTGTCTAGGTGGTAACGATGCTCTAGCCCTGGGAAAAGCATCCTGCAAATCTCGGGCCCTCCTCACTGCGTCCTGCAAGGTAATGGGCTTGTTGGACCTCACCAATCCCTTCAATGGCTCTGTTATCCCCTCTACAAACATGAAGACCCTCCTGGCCTCTGATAGATCAGGTACCATCACTGACAACCTCAAAAACTCTGATATGTAGGCCTTAGCGCTTACTGTCTGTTTGACCCATGTCAGCTCCCCAAAATGCTCCTCCGGGTCTCTCCTCTTGAAACGCTCCAACACCCTCTGAGTGAAATCCTCGTAGGTTGCTATTCCGGCATGACCCATCATGGTTAGCCCATGGAACCACCAATCACGGGCTTCCCCTTCTAAATGAAAAGTGGCAATTTTAATTACATTTGCTTCCGTCATCTGATTGAGCTGGAAGTAGACATCCAACTTCTCAACCCATGCTTTCCTTGAGCTCTTGGACGACCCATCGAAAGTTGGGAAGAACAATCTCCCCATGGTGCGCTGTAAATCGGTACCATGAGTGTGGCTCCTCCACCTTGTCCTTTTCCCCTGTTATTACCTTTCAACTGCAAAAAGTTCCTGAAGGTAATGATCTCTCTAAAGTCAGGCCCATAGGACTGATACTCCACAAAATATTCCCGCATGGGCATCTCCTCTTGCCCTTGCATCCCTCCAGTGCCGGATGCTATAAATGTGGGAATAGTGGACTTGGGTTGTGTGCTGGGAATGAGGGGTGCGTTGGGGCCATGACCCCTTTGGTGATGTGAAGTATCAGACCTCTCACCAATTTGGACTTCCACTTGAATCTCTTTGCCGCTGTTGTTACTGCAATTTTGTTTCCTGAGCGCCTCAATACCTTTAGACAAATCCTACATGGCCTTGAGAAGATGTTGGGCAAAATCCTCCACTTTACTCCTTCTGTCTCCCTCATTATCCCCCATTTTTGGCCTTTCGACCTCTAGTTCAACTATCACTGCATCTGGGGTAATTTGTAGCTGCCTCTCTCTGCTTTTGTACCTCTACCTCTGGTAAGTTATCTTTTGTTGGTATTTTGGTGTCATAGACTGATGCTGCTCCCACAGGATGAGCCAAGACTATGAGCTTTGATACTGCTGTAATATCCCTAAGAAAAATTTATAGTAATAAACAAAGCATGCATAGAGAAAATTACACAGAAAATTTGCCCACAAATCTGAACGCGAAATAGAGCCAAAAACTGTGTTGCTAAGACATTTTATTAATCAAACATAGGGTTACAATTGGTGCTTGGAAAGTGTGCACCTGAGCTTGCCCAAGGCAAGCTAGCAAAGCCCAAGTGATGAAGATGAATTCCCCAAGTGTGCTGGTTGATCTCACTTTGGGTCTGCGCTAAACTGCCAAGAAAATGAGTTGTTGGTTGTGAATAATAGCTGCTTGGGCCTCCTCCAGTGCTCAAAAAGTTCTGGGAAATTAACCTTGGGCTCTCCACCAAATAACCACAAAAATGCACAAAGGGATTGGCCAAATGTTGACCTTGGAATGTCGGCCCAATTTCCCTCAATGGCCCTGCTGCTAGGTAATTCGACCCACTTGTAAATCCTGCTGCTGAGTGCCCCCAAAATGACTACAATCACCAACAAATCTCTTTCCTGGACTCCCCCACAAGTTTCAGCCCAAAATTCCCTTCTCTCCTCAACCCCCACATGTGACACTACCAAGGATTGCACGGTGCCTGTGTTGCTGCTCTTGGAACTTCCCCACATTCAAACTACGCTGCTTTCGGATCGATCTGAAAAGGATGAGTCTCCCTCCTTGGGCTGACACTCGAAGTCCACTGAAGCAAGGGGTGACATTTCCGCCTGGAAACGTCTTGTGCTCAACAACACTTGCAGACTTGGCTTCAGCACAAGCGTGTTAGTCTAAGAGAAAACTCAAATGATCAAGAATACCCAAAAATGATTGCCTGTAATATCCCTTTTAGGAATATTCGTCAAACCCCAGCAAAACTCCAACCAAAAACGTACAAGAGATATAATATCTGGGAAGCTCAAAATGATAAAAATAACAGTGGTGCAGCATATAATAATGTAAACATGAAATATAAGTAGATACTCAAGAAATGCAGCGAGAAATGCTAAGCCATTTTATTATACTGAGTAATAGAATGAGTACAGGAGGTGATCAGAAAGATGGCACCTCGACTTGCGCAAGGCAAGTGAAGAAATACACTCAGAATAACAAAGGAATGGCCTCTCTCAGAACTGCGTGGAAGCTGTTGGAGAGCTGCCGTGCTGCTGGAAATGAAATGAGGATTTGGGGTTGTTCCCCTCGTAAAATGCTGAAACTCTGGAATCGGACTCTGCTCAAGAAACCCAGAAAAACCCAAAAATCTTTCTTGGAATAGCCGACCCTCGAAAATCACCCCCTTGGGGTTCTGCGTAGTCCCTCAATGCTCTGCGTTGCCACTGAATGAAACCCTCCAGAAATCTGCCTGAAACCTCTGCCAAAACTCTCCAATATGCAAGGGCTGATCCCCTGCTCAATCTCCCAACACAAATCCTACTGCAAACCCTCAATCCAGAACTACTGCCAGAAAGAACTGCGTCATCCCTCTCAAGACTACGCAGTCATCCAAGAAGCTCAATCCTCCTATCAAAATGCTGATGAAACTACTGCTGAAATGCTAATGGAAATACCTTGCCCGAGCAGGCACTTGAAGTCTCCCGGGGGTAAGGGTGAGATCTCCGAACGGAGACACTCAATGCACTAAACAGTGCTGTAGACTAGCTAAACAACGAGCTTGCTCTAAAAGTCTAAGCGACTATCTCAAATGCTCATAACTGAATGCCAAAATGAGGAAGCTCTTCTTTTCTTTATAGCCTTTGCCTCTCTCAATCCCAAGGCCCACCTTCTCCAGCGTAATTCCTCTCTTGCCACGTGTTTATTTCCTTCTGCTCAGTCCCTCCAAGTGTCTGTGTGGGCTCCATCTCTGCGTCCCCCTTTGGCCCCCTTGGCTCCCCTTTAAGTCACAACGTTGTGCTACTAGGAATTGAATTTTATTCTAAAGGTGAGCTATGCCCCCTTTTCCTCACCTTTTTATTCATAAATAACTATAGAAGGAAAAAATAAGCAAAATCGAATATTCCAATTAGCCATGGCTAATTAGGAATATTACATTGCCTCCTCCTCTTTTGTCAAAGAGCCTCCAAATGCTCATGTGGGCCCAACCATTGACTTTCCCCCACCAATCTCCCTCCAATAAGTGTGTATTTCCTTGTGGGCCATATTTCTCTATGGGGGCCCCCACTTACCACTAGCAGTTCGATTTTCTCCTCCTTCTAATGTTTGGGCTTCCCTTTAACTCAAAAGTTCATGTGGGACCTCTAAACCCAGCTTTCCTAAGTGCAGGTGCAAATTAATACAAAACTGGGCAAAATTGATAGCTCCCCTTAGCAATAGCTGG
>APFE030231538.1:97427-109278 GCA_000404065.3 Pinus taeda
TGGCTGCCTTGCGCATGATCGCAATTTGAGCCAGCAGCTTGGGAATTGAGAGAATGTGCATAGCTGGATGGTGAAATAGATTGATCAAGCGAATCATGTTACAAGGAGTCATGGCTTGTGATGATGGAGAATGGAAGAGAGGCAGATCAACTTCGAGACTTGAGTTGTGAATGGTGATGTCCTCTTGCAGAATGGAGGAGTGAGTCTTGGCTATAGGCTTTCTGAGCCATTTTGGAACTTCCTCCATGGAAGTGGGAGACAAATAAGAAGATGGGTTGGGGACATGCTGTGCAGATTCCTCAGCTTTGAAATCACTGCAAGGGGGCACCCACATTGGGACTGGAAAAGGAGGAGGACAAGAAACAAACAAGGTGTTGGGCTCCTCCTCTACAATCTGAGGTGCCTCATGATCCGAAAGAGTTGGGGAAGTAGAAAAATTGGGAGGTTCAGGTTCACCATATGAAGAGACATGAACCAAGCGCTCGAACTCTTGTTTCAAGAAATCCCAGTTCAAATCTTCTTCCTAAATTTCATAGCAAAGGTGAAGGAAATGATCAGAAAATTTCTCAACTGATTCGTTAGGCTCCGTTCTTAATAGATTGATTCTTCCAAAAACATCTCGGTAGTTATACTTAGAAAAGGCTTGATGGAGCTCCTTGAGGAAAGGGCGAAGGGAATGGATAGAAGCAAGTGGCAAGCGTGAAAATTCCTAAACCTAACAATCTCAGGAATCCTACTGCAACCAGCTGAATCTATTTCACCTAGATTGTAAATTATGTTACAAGCTTATTTCAGATTTCTTCTTGAAACATTGAAGTAAATTACTAAAGCAGCCTACACCAAATAAATATGATTCTGAAACATAGAAACTGAGCAAGGAAAATAGAGACACATAGGACAGTTATTTTTGGACAAATGTCCCCGGGAAAACCCAATGCAGGAAAACCGGTGCAACAACTTAGAGGGTTTATTATTATTAAGCAGTAGCAAAATTTGAATACATCACTGAATACCTTACAGGGTTATTCAGTTTCAGAGAGAAATGTTGGCAGAAACTTTGTGAGTTTTACCTCACACAATTACTGAGAAATCTTGACTAATCCAACCCCAAACTAACTGGCCACCGACTTTTTTGGTTGCCTCTGTGCAGTGTCTGCATCAGCCCAACGTCAAGGATTCTAGATCACTCACTGCCTCTCTCTGCTGATGTATCTCTGACTAACAATCTCTCTCTCTGGAAGCTGCTATCCCTGCCCCTCAACTGCAATAGATCTCCTCAATTGATTTTTCCTTCGTAGAACTTCTCACTTCAGAAAATCGATTTTCTCTATCTCTCTGTGTATTTTTTAAATGACCCTCAAGCTCCTTCTTATATCTTTCGGTTGGACAACCAACAACCTAGATTACATCTTAATCAAAGGCTCATATCATTTTGGCTTCATTCGTGGCTTTTTCTAGGAGACTCACCTCTCATTAGATTAATACCCATTAATATTCTAATTTTCCTAAATTTAGACTTAGGAACCCCATTAAAAATATTAATTATTTTAATAAAATCACTTTTGGGTGGAATTTCCCAAAACGCTCTATGGGTTCTTTGGAATACTTGTGCCCAAGCCTCCGTGCAAAATTTTAGGCTTAGATCACATCCGATGCTACCCCAAATCAACAACAAGGTATGACATCACCGATTAGCATGACCTTCAAGGGTGAGGAAGAAAAGCACACAAGAAGACTCTTCATTATCGATTTCATAAGGTTGGAAAAGTTGATGAAAATCATAAATGTGCTTGGATATGGATGTTCTGTCCTCACCATCAAAGTTTAACTGGGACAAGTGAATGAGAAGCTCATCGGGGAGTGTAATTTGATGAAGGGAAAAATTGGAGAAACACCTTGGGAGTACGATTGATGGATGAGCCATTTTAGATAAGAGATTCAAATTAGATGCAACGAGCTCAGCTTGTCATCTGGCCCTCCTTCTAGCGCCATTTTCTTGATGGTGTTGGACCTGCCAACAAAAGGGATCTCCCTGGTATGAAGTCCCAACTAGATCTCACACCGTTTGGTGTAGGAGTCCCATCTGGTACGATGGACCGATTGCCATTATCTTAAAGATTTGCCTTAGCTCTTGTTGTTGAACACATGAGAGTGTTATGCTTGTAACTTCAAAAAAGCGACGTGAGTATGTTTGGTGAGTGCGTAATGTAACTCTATTTCTGGGTTCTCTTATTGTCAAAAGGAGGAAAGTAAAGTGAGCCTCTTGATGAGAGGGAATAGTCCCAACTCAAGAAGAAACACACGAACAACAACAAGGGTCTGTCCAACATCCAGCAGAATAGTCCACAGCAGATGCGGTAGTCATGAAAACCAAAGTTCAAGGGAAAACACGTACATTGTTCAACAAAGTAGTCCACATGAGGGTGACGGACGTTAAAACCAAGAAAACACAAAGATGGTCTGTCTAATGTCTGACGGAGTAGTCCACATGGATGGGACAACAATGATAGAAAATACAACACATCTTCAACAATATGAGTATTAAAATAGCCGAAGTAGTTCAACTATCTTAGTATAGGTTAAGCAAACATGCATTACAAACGTTTAAATAATAGTCTTACAAACGGATACAAAACATGTGTGAAAACGTGCTGGCTTAAGACAAGCTTTTGAATTAAGCAAAAGATCCAAGACACATCTGTACACCATACATCACTAGTCCCAGTAGTGGGACGTTGTAGCCACTGCTCACTCCTCAAAGAACAGACTACAAATTCTCAAGGCTATGCGGGAGGAGCTAAGAGGAAAAGTCCTTTGCTCATACAATGAGGGGTATATATAGCCAAGGGGGTATAACTGACCCTTGTGACTCTTCGACTTCCCTCATGACTGTTTGACTTCCTATGACTTTCGACTTTACATGACTCTTCGACTTCATATGTGGGTCTCTTGGACTTCCACTTTACATTACATTGATTACAACAAGTATGGCCCATAGTAGTGATGTGGCCGAGACAACTCATGACACAACTCGACATGACATTGCTGACATGTACTGCCTGACTGTGGTGTCCGTGTCGAGCTACTGTGCTGCTGAGTGCTTATATGCTCTTGGTGTAACATGTCTTCACCTCTGCATGGCAAAGTGTGTAGAGTCTTCGATGGTTTTGGTTTTTTCTTGATGGTGCATGTGAATGTGCCCCTTTCACTCACTTGCTCGATGTGCTTCATGTGTTCGTTTGATTGTGAGCAAGTCTTCTTGCATGCGCCTCTTCTCCATCTCATTCGCCACTGCACCATGTTTCATCGATGTCGCTGTTCTTGCAATCACTTATGACGAGATGACATCAAATCCAAAAATCTCCTAGTCTATCATGATGCATTGTCTTCCATTTTGGTGCAGGTGACCGGGAGAGAGAAAAGGCACTAAGGCTACGAGAGCACAACATAGGCCGGGATGCGAGGCTGTGGAGCACCGTCAGGAAAATCTACGTAGATGTCACTAGGAGACAGATTTTCGCAACCTAGGAAAACAATGACAATTGCGGGGCAAAATCCAGTGGGGAGGCAGAACTGCGCAATTGCTGGGAGGAAGGCCAAGCAAGGTGTCAGGGAGTTGTTGGGTGAATCTGCACAATTTTCCAAGGGAGCATTGGGTAGGTCATCTAGTTGGGATCTGCGTAATTTCTTCGGGGAAGACAATGCGGGCAGGAGGAGGCATTGGCAGAAAAATTTGCGCAGTTTTCTAGAGGAGCACAAAGTCGAGCTACAGGAGCTGCTGGTCAAAACTGCACAATCCTAAGAGAGTCTAGGCTTGGACAGTTCTGCGTAGTCTCTGAGCTGGTTGCAGCGTGGGAAGGAAGGGAACGACAAGACAACTCTGCGCAATTCCTAAGCTGGTTGCAGAGCGGGGAAGAAGGGATAGGCAGGACATCTTTACGCAATTCCTGAGTTTGTTGCAAAGTGGGTGTAAGGCCCTAAAATTCCATAAATTTAATGAATTTAACAGAGTTTAATCAAAATTTAGCTCACAAATTCCAGTATATGTCAAGTTAAATACAAAATTTTAACAATTTTTCTATTGAATACCAACCTCTCTGCTCTGTCGCGACCCTTGCTCCCACTGTTTGTTTTTCTTTGAATTTGATGTCGATCCCAGACGATCCTTGTTCCCAATTTTTCTCTTGTTACCAAATGAATGAAACAACCCAACCAAGTTGAGCACAACCTTGGTACTCATCTCCAAAATACTTCCCAATTTGAGTATTTTGGTCCCCCATGCCCAAAACCTTCAAGAATAATGGAATCCCAGCTCTGGTTCAGATCTCTAACTTTTCATTTCCGTCCTCCTCTTCCAGCAAAATCCTCTTTCCCTTCTCCTCTACATGCCTGGGATATGTACTTTGCTTAGGCGGTCACCGCCTTCTTCCACTGCCATCCTCAGATTTTATTCGAAAGATTTATTTGTTACGTGTAAGGTGAGGTGAAGGTATGAGTATATATATCTTTAAAAAGGGTAGATATGTTTTAAACTTTAATGTTTTATTTTATTTTAATTTTTTTATTTGTTTAATAAAATATATTTATTTTTATATGATTTTATTATGGTAACAAGTCCATAGTTGTTAAATCTTTATGGTATAAATTTAAAATAATTTTTAACTATAATTATTTATATTTATACATATTAAAAATAATTAACTTATAACTTTAAATGCTACATATGTATCTTTTGAATGTCGGATTGTAGGTAGTATCTTTCTTCTCGATAATCTAGGTGTTTTAGTCCCTTTTTCATTCATTTTAACATTTTCCTAATTATTTAATAAGTATACTAGTGCAAGGCATGTGATGTGTGCATATGTAGCTATCATATGCATGCTAGTACTCTTTTGCTTATAGATCGAAATGGGTCATTACAGCGAGTAAGAAGGGTTAGGAGGGCAAGACAACTATATGCAATTCCTAAGTTGGTTGCGGAGCGGGAAGGAAGGGCAGGACAAGATAGCTCCGCGCAATTCCTGAGCTGGTTGTAGAGTGGAGAAGAAGGACTAGTAGGACAAATCTACACAATTTTGGAGCTCAGTATAGTCTAGGGTCACAACTCAAGTTCTCTCTCTAATTGACCAGCGGGAGGCTTGATGGGAGGTCTTGCTGTAAGTGCAGATTGGATTGGTTTCTGGGGCAACTTCTGTGCATTTCTGGGAGTCAGTCAGCTGGCTCATTTCCATAATTGTGTAGAGCAAGCTGCCCAGAGGACAGCCTCAAGTGCTGCGCAGCTCTGGGCAGCAGTGCAAGGTCACTGAGATTAGGTCTGGTTGACGGAGGGTTGTCTTGTCGACAGATTTTCAGGAAAATTGACCAAGTGTGAAAGAAAGTGTACTCATGCAGACATGACAATGTGATCACACACCTAGAATGAATCAACGACAAGACACTTCAAACCAACAAGACAACATGTGCTCAGTGAGACTGACTTGAAGGTTGAGAGAGAGTTGAAATATGTCTTCGAATGATCGTGACGACACTTGTGCGATAGTGTTTACAACTTTGTGTGTGAGTGTGACCAATGTTGACAGAGCGAAAACAACTCATACACACAAAGACAAACTTCAAAGTTGCCAGAAAAAACTGACAAGCATGACATAGCGATCAACATACCAAAAGACAACTAGTGGTCGATTAAGCGAAGAGGGTGAAAAAACTCAAGAAGAGCTCATAGGATGAGCACGAGTGTTTGCGACCATCAAGGTAAAAACCAAGGAAGGCTTTGAAATTTGGATGTAGACCAAAATTTTGGAGGGTGTTGCAGCTGCTACAACACAACTGTGGGGTCTACACCTCAAGGATTCGAGTTGGTTAGACTAGCCCTCAATTCTGTCTTAGAGGAGTGGCAAGTCTTTGTCCAAAGTATCCTGGGTAGGGTGACTTTGCCAAATTGGGATGAGATGTGGGCAACTCTTAAGCAAGAGGAGCTGAGGAGAGATCTAGTTAAGTGCAAGCTTGATGGAAGCAACAGCAGTGGGTTGAAGCCCAAGGTGGAGGAAGAGAATGCAACCCTTGCATCCAAGGGGCAACAGGAGCAGCGGAGGCGGAAGAAGGACATCTCGAAGATCAAATGCTTCAAGTATGGTGAAATGGGTCACTACGCAACACAATGTCCTCTCAAGAAGAAGGATAAAAATGAGAAGCATGATTTGAAGGCTGCATACGCGAAGATCAAGGAGGAGTTCACCATGACAACCGAGATACCTCCAGGAGGGAGGTGGGTTGATTTGGAGTTGTAGTTCGGAAGAGCTGCAGATGGGTAGGATCCTTGAGGAGTCCACCTCACGGACCAATTCCTTGCTACAGGAGCCCAGATCAAAAGTAGCAGGATGGACTAAGTGTCTGATGGTGCATAGGAGTGTTGTAGTGACAAATGCAGTGGCTAGAATGCCAAGTCTGAGTACGTAGTGCAGAGTTGCAGTAGTGTAGGGAGGTATAGTGCAGTGGCAGCAGTGGTGCAATGGCTTCATAGGGATAGTGCGGGACTAGCAACAATTAGATCTTTAGCATCGAGATGCACCTATGCCAAACACTTGTTCAGTAATTTGAGATGTTTTTCCATTGCTTATGCAGTAGCAGTAGCAGTTTGAAGTGTAGCAGCAACATTTTGCAGTGGCAGTGCAAGCAACAACACAGATGCAGAAATTCAGAGGGAACTGTAGTACAGATGTAGTGTTGACAGTGGCAGTGTCAATAGCAGTATAGTTGCGGCAACAATGTAGTAGTTGGTGGAAAGCATGTCAGACATCAGTAGTGCAGAGGATGATATTATGAAGTCAGGGTGATGCTCAGTGGGAGGCACTGCTAGAGCACATTCCTCGCTAAGAGGGAGTGTTGATTTCAGGTAGCATTGGATGTGCTCTAAGTCTCAAATTTTGCAGGGAGGCTTGGGAACATATATTCCAAAGAACCTCGAAAGAGTTTTGGGAAATTCCACCCGAAGACAATTTTATTAAAATAATTAATTATTTTTATTGGGACTTAAGTCTAAACTTAGGAAATTAAATAATTAATGGGTATTAATCTAACCATGGGTGTAACTTCTAGAAGAAGATGAGGATCAAGAAAAAATGATCTTAGCCATTGATTAGCTTCTAATCTGGGCCGTTGAATGTCAACGAGGAGATGATTAAGGAGGCTTGAGGGTCATTTGGAAGACACACTGAGAGTTGATCAGTTAGATTGAATTGCTGAAGCTAGAGGCAGCACAGTTATTTGTAGTGATCACGCAGAGAGGGGAAGAGAGAGTTTTGGCTAGAGGATCTTCTCCGGAGCCAAGAATACTCAGCAGAGAGGCAGAGAGACAAACAAAGGAGGCAACGCAGAGGCCAGAGAGGGTGACACGGAGCCAGGAATGGCTCATGCAGGCCCCACACAGAGCCTTCATGCAAAAGTCTGAATTTTTTGAGGAGGCTGACGTTTCTGAGCTGGGAGGGCTAGAATCAGCGCCAGAAGGCAAATCAATTCCCAACAAAGGTGATGTAGTGCCTTAGAGGCTGACACAAGCCCACGCAGGGGCAGTGCAGAAGTAGTTGGGGAACTCGTTGGTTTAGTTGTCGGATCAGCCGAGACTTGCAGTGTAGAGTGAGGTAATCTCACTAATTTCTTCTACCGAGTGATATTCTCTGTATTCGATTGCCAACAAGGCATCCAAAGGTTGTATTCAGAAATAACTCTGCTTAATAATAAAAAGCCTCAAATCTGCTGCACCGATTTTACCGCATTGGGTTTTTCCGTGGGCATTTGTCCAAAAACCATTGTGTCATTTGTGTTGTATCTTTCTCTATTGTTCCGTTTCTTGTTTCGGCATATTATTTAAATGGTGTAGGATGCAATGTATGTATTTCGATGTTTTCTATAGGAAACTGCAAATAACTTGTTCATGTAAATCTAACAAGTAGGAGAAATATCATCAGTTGTTGCAGTAGGGTTTCTCGGGTTTAAGGAATTTTCACAGAGACGAGTTGGCAGTTGTGGGGTCAACACCTCAGCCTACCGAGATGGTGAGGCTGGCCCTGAACTCAGTTTTAGAAGAGTGGCAAGTATTTGTCTAGAGCATCCTGGGTAAGGATAAATTGCCAGACTAGGAGGGAATGTGGGTCGGTCTTTGGCAGGAAGAGACAAGGAGAGACTTATTCAAGTGAAAGCTTGACAATAGCAATAGAAGCAGTGGGTTGAAGCCCAAGGAGGAGGATGAGAATGCAATCCTCGCATCTAAGGGGTAGTAGGAGAAATGAAAGAAAAAGAAAGATATTTTGAAGATCAAGTGCTTCTGGTGTGGAGAACTTGGTCATTACGCTACACAGTGTCCTCTCAAGAAGAAGGACAAGGATGAGAAGCATGATCCGAAGGCTGCATCCGCACAGATCGAGGAGGAGGAGTTTGCCATGATCGTCCAGAGGTGGGGTGATATAGAACTGTAGTCCGAAAGCACTGTAGTTGGGTAGGATCCTTGAGGAGTCCACCTCTCAGATCAATACCTTGCTACGGGAGCCCAAATCAGAAGTAGCAAGATGGACCGGGTCAGATGATGCAGAGGAGTGTCAGAGTGATAGTTGTAGTGGCTAGGAGCGCCAGAGACTGAACAATGTAGAGCTAGAGTTGGTAGCAGTGCAGTTGGAAAAGAGCAGAGTTAGCAGCAACGTAGAGGCTTTAGAGGATCAACGTAGAGACTAGAAATAGTCAGAACTCCAACAACATATGCATCACGCTGAACACTAGTTCAGTAATTTTGGATGCTTTTCTGTTGCTGGTGCAGTAGCAGCAGTAGTTGGAGAAGGTTGCAGTGCAGATGCAGTGTTGGCAGTGGCAGTGTCAACAATGGTACAAATGCAACATTTGCGCAGTAGTTGGTGGGCAACGATGTCAGGCATCAATAGCGCAGAGGGAGATGTTTCAGACTCAGAGTGATGCTTCAGCAGATTGCGTTACTAGAGCAAATTTCTCGCTAAGAGAGAGTGTTGATTTTTGGTAGCATCGGATGTGCTCTAAGCCTCAAAATTCGTAGGGAGGCGTGGACACATGTATTCCACAATATCCAGAAACCGTTTTGGGAAATTTCACCCGGAGACAGTTTTATTAAAATAATTAATTATTTTTAATGGGTGCTTAAGTCTAAACTTAGGAAATTAAAATAATTAAAGGGTTTTAATCTAATTGTGAGTGAAACTTCTAGAAGAAGATGAGGATCAAGCCAAAATGATCTGAGTCATTGATTAGAATCTAATCTGGGCCGTTGATTCTCAATTTGAGGATTATAAGAGGAGGCTTGAGGGGCATTTGGAAAACGCATTGAGAGGAGATCAAAAGATCGAATTTATAAAGCACGACAGTTGTCGGAAGAGGAATTCAAAGTGATCTTTTGCAGTGAGGGGCAGGGATAGTTTCGGTTGGAGATTCCACCTGATCCAGGAATACGCAGCAGAGAAGGCAGAGAGAGATCTAGCAGAGGCAATGCAGAGCCAGAGAGTCTGACGAAGGGCCACGCAGAGGCAGCGTAGAAGCCTTTAGGAGGTCCATATTTCGCTGGAGGAATCGATTTCTGAAGCTAGAAGCTGAAGTGTGAGACGGGGAGGTGGAAATCGAAGTTCCTGGTAGGCAAATCGATTAGTAGAGAGAGTGATGCTGTGACGTTGGGCTGATGTAGTTGCAACACATAGGCAACAAGGGGCAAGCCATTCTATGGCCGTATCAGCAAGATCGCTTGTGATAGTGTGAGGTACTTCTCACTATTCTTTTGTGAGTGATACTCTCTGTATTGGATAGTCTACAAGGCATCCAGAGATTGTATTCAGAAAAACTACTGCACAATAATAAAAACCTCAGTTGCTGCATCAGTTTTCCCGCATTGGGTTTTTCTGGGGACATTTGTCCAAAAATAACTGTGTAGATGTGTGTGATGTTTATTTCTCTCCAGTGCTATATTTAGTTTCTGCAGTTTTATTTTGGTGTAGGCTACAGTGTATGTATTTCAGTATTTGTCGTAGAAAACTGCAACTTGTTCAATTAATTTAACAAGTAGGTGAAACCGATTTCTCACAGCCAATGCCTTGGGTAAAGTCTGATGTGTCCCATAACTGTCTTCTAAAGCCTAGCGCTCCTCCAAAAGGTGATATATGCCTCTAGATATGTTTCTCAAGTGATACTAACTATTAATAATAACCTGCCACTAACTCATTAAAGATATTCAAGTGGATTTATAGCATTTTCCATGCAAATCATAGAAACATAAATATATCAATTTTAGAAGTTTTTTTCCAACATTTTATAGCTTGTCTTTCAATGATCTTTCTGGTAATGTTCAATTGGTTACTAGTGATCCAGATATTATAAAATTATATAAACTAAAATATAATTAAAATGTCTATGCCTAATCTGAAAATAAACTTATTTTGAGTCAACCTTCCAAAATTTATCCTTAAACATGCATTACTTGGACTGAAATTTTCTTGACTGAACCAAGCTCGAACATGCTTCTAACTAGAGGTTGAGTACTGATATTGTATCTGCTTGAGCAGCATTCTTCTGATTTTCCAATATGATGTAAGTTGTGTTTTGCAAGAGGAAGCTATCACAGGAATGTACTACTCATTGTTTTCTAAATACCACTTTTATTCCTTTTCTGTTTGCACAGTCAGTGTTTTGATTTATTTCACTGAATATGGATAGCATTACATGAACTGAGTATGTGGTGCTCCCAGAGCAAGGAGTGGTAGCCTTCTTATCTAGAGTATATGTGGTCAGAAGTTTGAATTTTGATAAATATTATAATCTAGTTTATATTATAGAGTCCTTAATTTCACTGCTTTTATCAACAGTCTTATTCTTGCATGCCTACTTACTTGAACATATTACTGTGTTAGGGACTTGAGCTTTAATAATATTACAGGAACAATTCCAGATGCACTATAGGATTTGAGCTCTATGAAATTCTTGTAAGTGGATTGCTGAACAAACCTATATTTATTCCATCAAATACATGCTCACAGTTATGTGAAGTGCAATGTTTTTCTCTGAAAACTCTATCAACCTATTATAAGGCAGGTCACAGGTGAAATCATCTGAAACATAACTTACATTTCAATGATTTCAGATTGCTTGGAAACAATAGCTTATCAGGGAAACTTCCTTCCCAAAAAGGTGCATCCCTTGATTACATGTAAATACTCTCTCTCTCTCTCTCACACACACACACACTAACAAATAAACAAACATGTATGCACACATTTTTTTTTTTCCTAGATTCTTTGGTAAGATGTGAATGTCCATCTACATAAAAGATGCATAGGTCAAATTGTATTTCAGATGGATGCATATGTATTTCGGACAATGTTCCATCAAGTCTTTGGGATGAGGGAGTTGGGAAACACATCCAAGGGATATGTATAAACACCCCTCAAGTTTTAGGGAATTCCATAGGAGACATTACAATCTTCATAATAAGGGACCCCACCTGAAGTACTAAGAAAACTAATTTAGAATATTTGAAGCTTGAAATAAAAATGATAAACCTTTGAAATTTTATAATATTATACATAACAAGTTAACTTAATAATTAATAAATGATAAATCATCAATAGACTAACACCATTGTATTTCCCATTTTATTTAGAAAATTGAAAATATAGAAGATAGGACTGCCTTTCGATGTTTAGAGGCAGAAATTATATTTTTGCAAATACATTTTTGTTAAAATCATGATGGAGTTCAACAATCAACACCACCAATATCGGAGTACATAAAAGTCTTGGTGCTCTTGATTAAACGCCAATTCCATGCCCTCATACATGATGAAATCCAATGG